>JAOWBP010053951.1:0-10379 GCA_028571105.1 Tragopan temminckii
ACATAAACACGATAATATCATCGATGCAAGGGTGAAATGTTGCGGTGATTTCGAATTGATGGATTGTGTGGAGATGTACTCCAAACATTATTGCAGTGAAACACAACAAAAAGATATGTACAAACAATATGTTTTGGCCAAACGAAGATATGATGAACATTTTTGTAGTCACATTCCATATTTTGACTCAGATACCAGTGAACATCTAAACGCAAAGACGGTGCACACATGCAAAACACTTGGATTTGATATTATTCCCAACGGTATTGAACGAATTACATTGGGCGTTGCCATTATCGCCACATTTCTATCTGTTTTCTTTTTTCAATGATTCTATTCAAAATTGATTTATGATCAAACATCTTTTTTAATTATTGTTAATTATTCTAAATAAAACTAAATTAAAACAACATCAATTAATTGACTAGAAAAGAATCTATTAATAACTAGGGGAATGGAAGAGGTGGAAAAGGAACTGGGCGTTTTAAGGTGAATTGTATATTAGGTATAGCATTATTATTATAACAAATGTCGTTAAAATATTAGATCCAGTTGCCGAGCATTTAACTCCCGAACTGGATTGTAATGATTGGTCAAAGTCATTCTGGTTGATATTAGCCATGTTGGTCATTGATTGTTGTTGATTAGGATTGTTATTCCAAAATTGTTGCTGTTGTCGTTGCAAGATGATGGCACCAGATGGCAGCACTGGTGGCTGATTTCTACCATGAACACCGTACAAAGCTTCATCACAGGTGCCCGGCCCATACGTGTAGGCGGAACAATGTTGCTCCAAAACTGGATCGGTTATGCGAGGCAAGTGATCACGCATGAATATCGATGCAGATTGGCCACATTGTTCTCTTACATGTCGACGTTTGCATAGCACCAATTCTTGAAGGGCACTGGTTAACAAATGAAAACAAATATTTTAATAAAAAAAGGGTTAAAAGGGTTAACATTAACATTTCATTCAATTCAAAGACCAATAAAATTAATGAAACATTTATGTAAATCACAATGGATGAAGGAGTTAGTAAAAAAAGTTCTTTTTTATACTTTCTCATTTGTCTCACATGGGAAATTAATCTCCAAACAAAATATAAACAAATGAAACCAAAAAAAAATGTTTATTGAAAAAAGGGTTAATATTATTCTACTATGTGTTTCTCAAAGAAATTTTGCTTGGTTTGGTTGTCAGCAACCTAGTAAATCCGCAAATATATTAATCCAGGATATTGGAACATGTTTAAGGGTGTGTGTTTTCTTGTTTGAATTAATTAGATTAATCCATGTTATCTTGTTATGGATCGTGTTATATATGGTTGAACTTTTGTTAATTTTGTCATCATTTTATATTGAAAACAAAAAAAGATTTAAGGGGGCAAAACAACAACTAAGCTTTGTGTTTGTGATGAAAACAAAACCCCTGGAGAACAATATTATGGTCAGCCATATTATGGATTGTGTTTGTGTTTTAAGGCTGGCTGAAAACAATGAATGAAATCCTGCCCCCAAAAACAAACAGACCAGTTGGCCCTATCGGGTCCCTGGAGAACTTGCTGACTGGCTGGATAACTTGAAACCTAGCTATACGAGAAAAAAAAACGCTTGTTCCCAAAGAGAGAAAACACATGGCCAACAGAGAGACCAAACCCTTGGCACCATAGAGACCAAAACCTTTCCATAGCAAGCATCTAAGCCAAGTAAAAAAAACAATACTATACTAAGGTGTTATAATTTACGAAATTAGATTAACTGTATTTTTTTGTAAATAATGATGTTGGTTAGGTTTGTTTGCATGGTTGGGCCAACATCATCCCATTGGACCATATTATTCCAAGACCATTGACCATTCCTAACCGTATGTCTCGCTGTTTTGGATAACCGAATTAACCACCCCCTGAAAATAATATTTTCCCCAACCATTCAGGCATCCTATTTCACTTGTTTGTTCCAAAAATGTTTCTAGGAAAAGCCCTGAAGCACCAGATGCCTTTTGTTTTTTTGTTTGGTATTCTTCCTCATAAAAAGTAGACAAAGTGCTGAGATGGATGATATCCATAACAACAACGTACAACAAGGAAAAAAATTACTAAATCTAATTTGAAGCAAACCAAACCAAACCAAACCCAGACGATCCATTTCACTTATTAGCAAATCAAATTACATGTGGCTACATATACACACTTTGGTGAAGAAGCTTTGGTGCAGAAACACACAATGCAATACAGGGTGAGTGAAAAAAAGGCTCTATGAAAGGCACTTGCACCCAAAGTAGGTGGAGCTAAGTGATGAGCCATTGATAATGTTGATGATTTTTGAAGAAGGGGCAGTAGTGAACGCGTTTCCGGCATCCGATCCGGTTGGTTGGCTTGTTTGTTTATCTGGTTTGAATAAGTTTTTTTTCTTGGATTCTTGGATTTTCATTCAGGATTCATTGCAGTAAAAAATGGATCTCATACACAAACAACAGCACAGAACCAAAAAAAACCAGCAGCACTAAGAACCAGAAACCAAAAATAAAAGCCAATCTGGAACAAACAAAACCAACAAAAGAAAAACAATGCAAACCAAACTAAACCAAACAAAAAATAAACCGAAAAAAATTGAGTTATTCATTCTTAGATTCTTGGATTCTTATATATTTTTTCTGTTAGTTGTTTGGTCTGTTTCCTTGTACGAGTATGTAAACAAATGCAACACACACCAGCAGCATTGAATTTGCATTTATTTGGTCAAATGAGATGAACTTTGATGGTGATGCTGGTAAGGGTGCTGGATTCGGTTGGATTCGGTTGCACTCTACTCTCGCAACAAACTACTATGAGGTATAATTCTTATACCAATTTAAATAAATAATGTACAGTGTATTTTAGTAAGAAAAAGATGGAGGTGGAAGAGGAGGATGTTTTAAAGGGAACGCCTACAAGGGAAATCTTGATCAAATCTTACCAACATGAGCGACGCATGATGATCTCTTTTAATTGTAATTGTTGTTGTTGTTGTTGGTCGATCATTATGAATGATGGTTGTGATGATGAAGAGGAAAAGGAGGGGAATGATGATTGGGGTGGTGGTGGTGGTGCTGCCATCAATGCTTCAGCTAATGGTTGATGATGAGCTGTTGTTTGTACAGCTGCTGGTGATTGTTGTAAAATGAATTGTGGTTGTTGATTATTGTTAATTGTAGGCGGTAACGAAATCGCATCACGATATTCTTGAGCACATTTTTGCTCATCCAACGATATGTTCCGGAAACATTTAGCATGTACCAAATATTCTAAAAAGGGTTAAGTAAAGGTGTGTTATGGTGTGTGTGTTTTTTTGTCACTAGTTGGTTAAAATAGTTCAGTTACTTACCAGCTTGAACTTTTTTATCATCGCATAAATAATGTACAAACTGTTTAGCATTCATGACGATTTGTCCAAATACTTGCATCATTTCATGCGTAAAACAACGTTGTGAATGGCGATCCAAACACTGGACACGTTCTTTTAGATCGGTACAGGCAAGCTGTAATTCATCCATTGTGGTTGGAAATGCTAGATCGCCGCCTACGGTGCCGCCACTCCCACCACCACCACCTGACCATAAATCTGTGGCTATACATTTTTGAAAACTTGCCAATGTACATTCTTCTTGAGTTGAATTTTCTTGTTGTTGTGGTGGTGATGGTGGGTGTGGTTGATGCCGTTCTGATCGTTGTAGTAAAAGAGTTGGAGATTGTTGTCGATGTTCAACGATATGTCGTCCATCAGACACACCCACAATAAATAATAACATTATTATCATGATGTTTATAAATATAATTTTTGTTGATGTTGTCAAGAAACAAATATTATTATAAATCATAGAAAAAGAAGAAGAGGAAGAAGACACAATGGAAGAGATGGGATGGTTGACATCGGGGGAACAGGAGGCAGAGGGTGAGGAGCTGGAACAACAACAGGATGGGGATGTTTGTCTTAAATGATTAGTTGGTCTTATTGTTGATAACGATGATGGTCGAATTTGTGAATGATTATATACGGATGATAAGGGATGGTGGCAAGATGTCTTGAGTGATGATTGAGCCATATTATGCTGTTGGTTGGACCTTGCTTGTAAATGTGATGACCTGATTCGATCTATTCTATTACAATTGATATTTGAGCACCTGAACAAATAAAATCAATGTTTGGAACATTCTTGGTGGAACATTCATACTGCAATGATGATTTTTTCATTCATTTGGTTTCAACTATCCAGATCTTGTTTGGCTTTTTTTTCTCCTTGTACAACTTAAGCACCGCCTTCAAAACGGTCAGCGGTATAGCTTATAGAAGCTTTAAAAAGCAAACATAACCACACTAGCTTAGATAATAAAGCTTACACATAAACAAACAAAATAGGCGGAGACAAAAGCTAACTCTAGTCGGGCTTTATATAGCGGGCTTCAATATTCATCATCATCATCATCAATTGATTTGATTAACCCTTTTTTTGTTTGTTTGTTGTTGTTTGATATTTACCAGAAAACAACCGACTAACGAAAAACAAAAATCGATATTGAAAATTGTCGATTGTGAAAACTTTCTGGTTTATATTCTTGTGTTATTCGTTTCATGGGATTCTTTTTTTTCGGGATCCAGAATCCGTTTTTTTGGATGTTGGTTTTTGTGGCCATCTGGTTTTCGTCTGCGTCTGTCAAAATAGCAAGCCAACCAAACAATTGATTCATTCTTTTATATTCACTCATCAATCTCTATTATAATCCAGACAACCAAACCAGGGATTCTCAGCTTCAAAGATTCATGAAATGATTCAGGTGGGCGTTTCTCTTTTGGCTCTACCCATTACTTCATTGTGATCAGATAAATAAATATTGCTGCCAAATGAAATAATAAATTTTCAATCAATTTCGCCCTAAAACACCAGACTTTTGTATGACCCTGATTCCTTGCAAAAGTGTTTGACCAATCTGTCAAATTTTATTGGATTATTATTTTTATACAGCGCCACCTATAGGCCGATACTTTTAATTAACAGTGCCAGGATTCATGGTGGCACAAACCAAATAAGTTCTTAAAGTTCTGGCAGTTGTTGTTGTCCAATTAATTGAGATTTATTATTTTGTTGTTGGACAGTTTTTTTGGTTCCAGGATTCAGGATTTTTGCACATACCGGTAACCACACGGTTCATTAAAATGCCATTGTTTGACTAACAGGAAAAACAAAACAAAAAAAAATTCAACAAAACGAAGATTGTCTGTATTCTGGTAATCTAATTGTGCGTGTGTGCATTGTATGCAATTTTGGATCTGGAAAAGTAGGCGGGCGTTGATTGATCCTGAAACTAGTTTCCAACAAAAAAACTTTGGATTAATTCTTTCAATCACAATTTGTTGTTAATGAAACTTTACAATAAAAAATTTTTTAAAAAAACGGGTTAAAAACCTTATCCATTTCCTGAAATTTTTCCTGTTTGATTAGAAGAAGGAGGAGATTTTAAGGTGGAGATTCCATTGTCCAAACTTTCAACAAATTTCTACTGTATCAAATAATAATAATAATAATGAATTTGCAATAACAGCAAAAAATATTTAATTTTATTATGTTTTTTGTTGTTGTTGGTGGTGGGTGTGTTCGTTTGTGCTTGCTAAGTTGTCTTTTGGGGGCGTGACTTTTTCACAGAAAACGAGCCAAACAACAAAAAACATGTTTCTGTTGTTGTTGCAAATGGGAAAACCCTTAAGCCAGTGCCAGTGTTGGTACGTGATTTGACTAATCATCAACGCCATCATCATCAGACGACGAATCATATCTCGTTTCAGCTCATTTCATTTGGCTATTTCATTTTGCCATTGTAAAAGGAGAAATAGGGGGAACGGTAGGTGGTTCCATTCTTCAGCCATTGAACCGCCTCACTTTACTTTGTTATAATCAAATTTCATTGTAACCATAAAACGAAGAAAAGAGAAAGGGTTCCATAAGAGGGGAACAACACCAATGAAATTAACCCCATTAATTACTATTATTGGTTCATTGGGGGCGAAGGAGGAGTGAAACAACAAAGAAAAATAAACAAGATTCCCCATACAAAAAACACTATTTTATACTCCAACATCTTTGAATACCGGGGGCCTAGAAGGGGGTGTTGCATTATGGGCGCACAGCACTCTCTCATTAGCAGTCATAATCAGATTCTAATTATTATTTTTTGGGGTGAATTATTATTATAAGTCACAAGTGCGTGCGTGTGTGTGTTTATGTTATGTACATGATGGATATTATTATTAAAACACAAGAATCCAGAGAACAAGAGAATGCCAGAGATTGGACATGGTTCATTAGGTTCCATTGGACCTAATAATAATAATAATGAATCCTTCCATAAACCGACCAAAAAAACCATCTAGAAAAATATTGTTCTTTGATCCACAAACATACAAAACACACCACCACACCAGTAGCTGGCTGGTGTGTAAATGAGCGAATAAAATAAATGAAAAAAATATAAGTTTTCTAGATGATTCTAGAATGCCGTCCCATTTTTTAGCTTGTGGACGGTTCAAATTTGACATATTGAAGATCGATAATTTTTTTTTGATTTGTGATTGATTTTCCAGTTTGGATCTCAAATCATGATACGAATTTGAATCATTAAGTAAAACTGTATTTTACTTGAATGATCCATTGAATAATCAATAAAAAAAATATCAAGAACCTAATTTATAATTTGACCTCTTGTTTTTGTTTTGGTGATTGATTAATTACAAATGATTGTTTGCCTTTGTTCACCGTATTGGTTGCTTAGTACACTTCACCGGAATACGGTTCATTATAATCATAATGCCAAAAGTACCACATTATAATCATTATTCTGGTTGTTTGAATCCAGAAGTGATTTCCAGTGGATTCAGTAACCGTAAACCAAACCACCGAAAAAAAGGATCGTGCCTAACCCAAAACAAACATAAATCCTATTCCAGGAAACTCGTCATATTTCCCCAAAAAAAATTCTGCTTGTTCCAAAAGTCAAAAGAGAGAATTAACAACGTACCAGAAATAATAATGATGATCCAAATATAGAATACATAATCATCATCATTTCTGATTTCCTAATCATCATAGTTATTAATTATGGATCGATATTTGCTTGAATGGATTCTGGATTATCATTCCAGAATTGAAGAATTTCCTCTTGGCTTCATATTTGTTTTGATTGATTTTTCATTTAAATTAGCAGCAGAAAAAATAATTATTATCATTTGTTAATATTGCGACAATTTTATTGATTGAGTGATTGATTGATTTGGTGATTTGTGCATTTGTGGTTTATTTAAACCTGTTCTAGGATTTGTTTTTTAATCTCTGGACGATGGACCATTTCTCTGAACTTATCGCATAGTTCATGTTGTAACATCATCATGAAATCATGTTTATGTGGTTCCAATTGCCATTTCGTGACACGGCTGTATGGATAACGCATTCGTCGTGATCCTCGTTCATCTTCCAAATGGAAATCATTCAATTCTAATGGTTCTAATTCGGCAACATGTACGGTTCCACGTTTCTTGTTGATCATCATGGCAACTTTGAACCTGGCATCTTTGGCCGCCAAACGTACACAATCTTGTGAAATACCTTGATTGTATGGAGAGTAGCTTCTAGCAACCGACATGAATTCACAGCTTGGTTTAGGCACCTGGATGACGCCCTCCATCAGATATCTATCATTGCCATACGGCGTAGCACGGAAATTTCCACCACGACACATTTTTCCCATAGGATTCATATGGCCATCATAAAAACGAATCATTGATGTTCGCATTCGGATTGGTTCAACGTTGTTGATTCGATAATGGGACATGTGTTCTTGGAATTCTGGCTGGAATCCTTCCAATAAATGATCAACAATTTTATTACAAACTGGGGTAGTGATCGTTGTCTTCTTTTTAATGGTCACTACTTCCTCTTTCACTTCCTATATCAAACGAACTTGTCAGATAAAGCAGTTGCTGTGATTATTTACAAACCTTTTCCACTGGTTTAGCTGGCGCAACTGGATACGATTCAGGTACGGCAGCAACTTGTTTTGGTTCTGAAACATAGGTAGTTTCTTTGGTATGTTCAGGAATGTATCCGATTTTATCGTTGATATCTTCTTGAACTTTCACCTCAACCTTTTGGACTGGCTTGTATGAAGGTTGTTCTGGCACATATTCTTCCTGTGGTACTTGTTGTTGGTATGTTTTTTCAATTTGTTGAGTGGCACCACTGCTTCCATAACCACCACTGGCGCTACCTTCGCTTACTTGTACTTCTTTGATTTCATATTGATTGGTAAATTGTTTTGATGGTGGTTGTGGATATTCTTCTTCATATTTTACAACTGTCGTTTTAACTGGCGCACCATATCCGCTGCCACTTCCTTCTTCTGAGACCAAGACTTCTTTAACTGTTCCATATGATTGTTTTGGTTGTTCTTCCTCATAAGTTGTCTTCTCCTCGGTTACCGTTTTAACTGGTTGTCCATAACCTGAGCTTTGCGAGACCGAAACTTGTTTGACACCTCCATATGAATGTTGTTCTTCTTTGATTTCAGGTTTGTATTCTTCTTGTTGTTGGTAAACTTTTTCTTCCTTATAAACTGGCCGTAATGGTGGTGGCATTGGTGCAGATTCTTCTTTACCATAATCTTCATGAATCTTCTTCTCTACCACAATTGGTTTCGATTCTTCATAAACCTTTTGTTCGACGACTTCTTTTGTAGTGCCGGATCCATAACCAGATCCGCTGGATCCTTTGGTTACAAGTATTTCTTTTGGTGCTTGTTCTTCTTTTGTTTCTTCATAATCATAACCAGATCCGATTACTTCTTCTTCTTCTTGTGGCTCTGCATATGTTTCATAATCATCGTATGGAAGTGGATCTTCTTGGATGGTGGATGTTGCTTTTGGTGCACCATAGCTTCGTCTAGCTCTGGCACCATATTTTATACGATATTTTTCTTTTCTAAGTTTTCGTTTTTGATCTCTAAACAATTTCTTGTATCCACCTCGTAAAGGAAAAAGTCCACCGCCTTCTCCTTCTTCCTCATTGCTTCGTTTGGCTCGGGCACCGTATTTCAGACGATATTTTTCTTTGCGAAGTCTTCGTTTTCCAGTTCGAAACAATTTCTTGTATCCTCCTCTTAAAGGAAATAGGCCAACATCTTCGGCACCTTCACCATCTTGACGTTTGGTGAGTGCGTGAGCGTCTTCATCATCATAATGGGCACCTTCTTCATCAGCTCGTTTGGCTCGTGCACCCCATTTCAGACGTCGTTTTTCATCTCTCAATATTTTTTTCGTATCATATTTGTTTTGGCGAAGCAATTTTTTCTCGTCACGGATCAATTTCTTGTATCCTCCTCTTAAAGGAAAAAGGCCAACATCTTCGGAACCTTCACCATCTTGACGTTTGGTCAATGCGTGGGCGTCTTCATCATCAACATACTCATCATAATCATCTGCATTGCGTTTTGCTCGTGCTCCATATCCGTATCCACCATATCCACCTCCGTATCCGCCCCCATATCCACCTTTCTTTCTCCATTTTTTCTCTTCCTTCCATTTCTTTTTGGACCATTTTTTGGATCGTTTTTCAATGACATGATTCTGGAGTGCCGTTTGCGTTTCTGATGCTGCATGAGTTTGTTCGTTGTCCAAATCTGAAACTGCAGTGATATCGCGTTTATAATATCCGCCTCCGTATCCACCCCCATATCCACCTCCATATCCGCCCTTCTTTCTCCATTTTTTCTCTTCCTTCCATTTCTTTTTGGACCATTTTTTGGATCGTTTTTCGATGACATGATTCTGGAGTGCCGTTTGTTCTTCTGATGCTGCATGAGCTTGTTCATTGTCCAAATCCGAAACTGCAGTGATATCTCGTTTATGATATCCCCCTCCGTGTCCACCACCATATCCACCATAACTGTGGCTATTATGGCTCTGATAACTATTATGACCATAACCACCATGATCCTCATAACCACTATGTTCATCTTCATAACCCTTCTTTTTTTGCCATTTTTTCCATTTCTTTTCTTTTCTCCATTTCTTCTTTTCTTCTCTCCATTTTTTCGAGCGTTTTGTTATGACATGTTTATGAACGTGTGTCTCTTGATCAGCGCTAGGTGTTTCTTCTTGGTTATCTAAAGCTAAAACGGCTGATGTGTCACGTTTTCCATAACCGCCGCCGCCTCCACCGCCACCACTGCTATATCCACCGCTATTCCATCCACTGCTGTATCCACTGTTGCCATAACCGCCACCACCTCCATAACCACCACTGCTACCTCCACCATATCCACCACTAGTCCAAGTTTTACGATAAACCTTGTACGTTG
>JAOWBP010053952.1:0-10379 GCA_028571105.1 Tragopan temminckii
ACACCAGGGAAATGGAATTCTAAGCCTAAGAAAAATACTGAGTGTTTTTCCTTTTCAGTTCCCACTTATAGTAGCCAAAAGCTTTATAATCCAGCTGGGCTGCCATAGACCTGGGGAGCCCTGGGGCTCTAATTGCTCTGAGAAGCCCCAGAATCAAAAAGCCTGGCACGTTATCAAGTGAGCTGCAAGAAGCCAAGAAAGATGGGGAGATCATGCCTCTCAAAGCTTCCATGTTCTTGGCTAAGACTTATCCCTCCAGGTGGTCTGTTGACAATCCTGAAGCTCAGAGAGGGGTTCTGCTTAGTAGCCAGGGAAGGACATTTTCATCCATTCTATATGTCTACATTCCTGCAAATAGTTTAAGCAAATCAGCATTTTCTAGTAAAGCAATATTCCATGTAAAAGTTTGCAGTCATTTGAATGCTGCCTTCCTAATAGAAAACAGAAGGATATGGACACTCACTATCCTGCATCTCTACACTTATTTTTCCTGCCCTCCTGTGCTCTTTTTACAATGATGAGTTTCAATACATAACAAAACATACTCAGATCTTATATTCTGCTTATTCTGTGTTTTTATTCTTCAATATTTCCTTTAATGATCCTTCTAATTCAGTGTTTTGTCTAAATAAGTTCTTTAAACTTGGAATTTTGGTCAGGTTTGGTAAGGTCATCAGTTTGAGCATCTATAGTACACTACTTCCTTTCTGGATTTACTTTATACTCACTGTATGTTATTAAAATATCTGCTGTACTAAGGAGACTTGCAAGATAGTCTAATGAATGTTGAACTAAGCTAGAATTCAAGAGCTTTTCATTGTATTACTTATCATACACCTTGAACACTAGGCATCTGTAAAATGGAAATACCAGATACTTTATAAAGAGTGTTAATATTTATGAATGAAAATTAGTTTATAATCCATATTTATGGATGAAAAGTTATTTCATTTTTTTTTAATAACTGCAATATTAATTTTCATCCCGTGCTTCATTAATAATAAGGAGGTATCTAATTTACTCAAATGAAAGCTATTTACAAATAATAAATCTATTGCTGGTGGCAGAATTTGCTCTTCAGGTCTCAGAACCTCCATAAAAGCACTGAAGAATTCAGAAGAGGAATGATTTAAAAACTCTGAAAAGGAGAAGAAACAATAACATGTTAATTAGTTCATGGTCTGTTTCATTCAGAAAATCTCAAGTAGTTTACAAACTTAGAGAAGATAGTTTAATATCCACATCTTAGAAACTGCATTCCTGTTAGAATCAAAAATATCCATGTGGCTAAAACTCTGTAAAATTACTTAAAAAATAAACCCACATTTTCAAATCTTGATGGGCCATTCAAACCACACAAATTGGACAGCACAGCTAACTGTCCCCACCTCATCCCAAGCAAGAAACTTCATTATCAAGTCAATTCTTTATCGATTCTTCATTAAAGATGACATAAATTATGAAGAAATTTTTATCTTTAGATAACAGGAGCCTGCTTAGCAACAAGGACTCTTTATAATGGACTGCTATACCTAATAACCATAATACATGAAGTCATGCTACTTCACAGCCAGAACTCACATTGCCAACAGGCAGACCATGGAGATAGTTCCTTCCTGTCATAGATCACAATAGGAAGTAGAGGTTTTCAAAGAAAAATCAAATAGGGCAATGAACGCTGAACAAACATGCACATTTGTTGCAATTAGTCTGGATTTAGCGATTTGGGGAACATAGGGAACCTAAAAAATTGAAGACACAGTCATTTACACCAATTTTTTGTAAGTAAAGATACTGCAAAGTCATTAGTGTGGTTCTGTGTGACATTTACATTCTCTGATGTCCAATATCCTTTCAGTACCAGAGCATTTGTTTTCTGCAGAGTAGAAAGAATTTAAATCTTTTATCTCTTACTGCTATTACAAAGTGTGCATTTTCTGATGTAATGATGGAAGTTTGAGCTTCTTCTTCTTTGTTGTTGCTTTTTTTCACATAGATAAACTTGAACTCCCTTATGCATCTTCCCAGGCATTGCCTTTAGCAGTACTGTCTTTTTGAGTGAACGCTGAGCTATTCTAACATTAAGAATGATGCTTTTTATTGAAACTCTCAACTCTCAACTGTTTCACCTACTCGTTGTGACCAGGCTAGAGGAAAATTCAAATCCCAGAAAAAGTTTGAAACCTTAGGCCTCAGAAAGATGATTTAAAGCATTTTTTATTATTATTATGTCAGTTGCTATAGGTGATGCAATGCAACAACATCAGACAATTCATTCTTAGCTCCAGGGGCAACTTAATATATGCCAGGAAGAAGTAATTCAGCATGTCAAGGGGGCTTCACCACCTGCCTGACCCAATTTACTTAAGTACTACCATAAATAGGAGTGACTGATTGAGCAGATGTACCTTCATTGTGCGTATGGCTAATTCTGGACCCTTGTCATGCAATGCCTCTGGGATGCTTAAGCTCTACAATAGATACAAGATTTCACTCAGAGTTTTTGACAAAATTGTCATGTTCCTCAGATGCCGAGGAAGTTGCTCTTCCATGCAGACTTCAAACAAGCTAACACAAGTGAAGACTTTTGGGGTTGGCTCAGTTTATCTGTGGTGAGCCCAAAATGGCAGAAACCCATATTTCTAGAATAGGCAGTTTTAATCTGATTAACTGAAGCATAGTCAGTATGTTAGAGGAAGCTAGATCATTTTACCTTTCTTAGTGAAAAGCATATTCCCTTGAGCACAGCAAGGATGTAATTTACCCTTTGTGCAAGTCTGTTATGAAGTAACTACACTTATTATCTGAAAGAAACTCAAGTAAGCATTTAGGGTTTTTATGGTACTTTTATCTAAAGACAATGCTTTCATTCCATGTTATAATGTGGTGACTTCCATTTGCAATTTAAAGTTACTTTAAATCTTCAAAAATCTGAAAGCATGGATAATACTCTTCAAACATATCTGTAACTTCAAAAAGCCGCACTGAAGTCAAACAAGCAATAAAGGTTCCCTGACAGATCTCTTAGAGGCCAAATTATATCTGGAAGCATTTCTTATAACCAAAATCTGAACTTGGAAATAGGGGTTTATAACAGAAACAGTTACAAAGGCAAAGCCAAATCCCTGCATCTGGATTCAATGGGAGTGCCGTAAGGCACACGTTCTACATCTAAGTCTATATGAATAAATGGTAAAAACCTGCAGTGGTGTAAACATCTACAGAAGTATGCCATCTTTTTTCATGAATAAAACAGTGAGGATGTAGTAATAAACAAGAAATATTTTCATAATATATCTACCTTATTTTTTATTTTTCAAAGTATTGTTTCTAAATACATTGATGTAGTATTTGCTACTGAACTCCATATCTCTGCTGATAGATTTAAGTCCTCTTTTATATACAATCTGTAAACACTATTTGGTATATACCATAGGAGAAAGACCAGACTTTTCCTATATCTGCATACTAGAGCAGCCACATGTTTTGTATGCTTCTCTAGTCCCAGCAGGAAGATGAATCAAATGTGGTCACTCTCCTAGAAGGATCCTATAGTAGCGTACTGCATGGGATTAGTATGGAATGGGATCTGCAGGTTGCCTGAACTCAGACTGCTCTTAGGACTGCAGCACCTTACAGCTAGACATGGATAAGTAAAATGAAGTCAGGTAGAAAAGTGGCTGCTTACTTGTCCTTTGCCGTATGCTCACAGAAATAAGTTGCTTTCAGTTTGATTCTGCTAAATATGTGTTTGTGATGTGTATTAAAAAAATGTGATGTATAAAAAAAAAAATACAAAAATCACACACAATATAGAAACTTTAATTTCCAATGTTCTGGTCCACTGGATTTCATTTAGTCATTCATACCATGCAGATTTGTCCAATGCTGGACAACTATAAACTTCTTAAAACTTCTTACAGTACATCAAAACATAATCTAAAGCTGCCCGTATCTGCCCTGACATCCTGAGCTTGAGGAAAATATCCAGTCTTTTCTCTTTGTTCACATTCTGTTACACTGTTTACACAGCTCACAACTGAAACGATTACAACTGTTCATTCTGTAAGACTACATGTAAGTGAATGGAAAAAGCTAATCATTGCTAAAATCCTCTAACCTCTAAAACTAAACATTGTTTTTGCCTTCTTCTTCTCAGTTCTCAGAGAGGGCATTACAAAGATGGTATCCAATAGTTATCTTTAGAGTTAAACAAACACAGTCTTTCAGGGTTAGTGATCAACAGAGTCTTATTTATGACCTGGCACAAACTATTCAAAAACTACTCATTACAGCTACCTTTAGTGCTACAATAAATGAGCTCAGTACCTTGTTTTGGGCCTTCCCATTTGAGAACACTTGCCTTCAGGAATGTAAAGTACAGTGACTGTGAAGTGATTCTTTGCTAGCCTTAGATGCTGAGAATCATGTGTGAGAATACCAAAAGGGGTAGGATAGGCTCTTGCTTAAATAAAACATTTAGAAAAGTAGGGAAAACTGGAAGCAAAAAGTGCAAGTTAAAAAATGGTTTCTAACTGGGTATGCTAGAGGGAAAGGTGTTCAGTGAAAGCAAGAGGCAGTAGAACTCCGAATAGTTTTCAAACAACGCTATTAAATTTATGAAAAAGGTTATGCATCAGGATAGTCCGTGTTAATAAGAGGCTAAGTTCATTGGCATAACAGTCATATGTGCTGATTAGTGAGGTAATGTGACATGACTGCAGACTGCAGTGTGTTTCAAGCATACATCAGAAAGGGTGTCAGCAGGACACATCTTGAAGGGAGGCCTACTGCTGAGAGGTGAGTATTTGGGTCTGTGTTTCATTGGCAGAAAAACCTTGCACAGCTGAGTGGAGGATTGGCAGCAGAATGACAAAGTAAGATTTTTTTCTTCCATTTGAAATGTTATTCTTCAGTATAAAATGAACATCAGGGGCTGTGAAGGTTAAAATTAAGGAAGTTGAGAGATTTTTCGCAGTTTGCAATAGCAAATAATAAGAGTGCAGCTTATGGTCACCTCAGTAAAGGGAAGAAAAATCACATGGTAAATGTTTACAGCACACTGCTATAGGGCCTTCCTGCATTTTTTTTCCTTAGATGCCCTAATGAACTTGAATTCTTGGCTAAGGAAGGAAAGCAAAGGAAGTAAATTTCTCATCAACTCTTTTATTTCAGCCTTTATTTTGGAAAGAGAGAATTATTTGTTTTTCATTCACGAGTTCTTTAGCTGGCAACATAAAGAAGGAATTGTAGCACTGTTATACTTTGTTTTGTAAGTGTGGAAGCAACATAGAAAATGCCAGACAACAGTTTCCATGTTATTACTCTCGTGGAGCTAACAGTCTGACAGAAGCATCCTTTTCTGTTAAAAGAAGTTTCCTCTTCTCACCAGAAGAGAAAAGGAATAGAAGGAGAGGAACAGAGTAAACCACATTCAGTAAGAGAAACTAAATCTAGTACCTCAACTGTATCTCTCAGTATAGATTGCAGAAGATACCTTCATTCATCCTCCTGGTCACGGTGCCAATACCAATACCTCCACTTGTTAGTACTTTCAGGGGCATATCTTTCACTGCCCCTTTTTTTGTCACTTAGAGAATAAAGGCAAAGCAGTGCTGTGTCTCTGGAGGTAACAAGAGGAATGGACTTGCCCTTCAGGTTTTCATCTGGATCACCTTTCAGATAAGCCAAGTAGTAAAGCACTGGTTTGGGAAAAGCCAGAGAGCTCAGTGCAACTGTGAGAGGGTGGGTGAATGCTTGTCTGGCCTGTGCTCAGAGGCTGCCGGATGCGCGTCAGCCCAGAGGTGCGTGATACGCCACAGTGTTAGCGCAGCACTGTGCACAAGCAAACAAGCTCTGCAGAAAGGCAGACATGGGATCAAGCTCACCCAACGACACAACTCATGTCTGGAGCTGGTCTGCATCCACAGCCCATGGGCTCCAGTCAGGCGGCAGCCACCCGCCAGACGTACCCAAAGGCTCGGGAAGCACGGACAGTCATGTGACATCTTTGTTTGCACTGGCTAAAGAAATGGCTCTAGTTTGCCTTTGCCAGCTGACTGCCCACCGAGGCCGAGGTGGGCCAGTAATGTGATCTGTTATTAACTCCCTTCCTTCCGCTGCCTGTGCTTTTTGCATACCTCAGTGAGTCACGGCCCATATTATTGCCTGCCCTCCCATACTGCTGACCCGCATTTTTCTTTATTTTATTAATCATCACTTACTCCAATTAGTTTGTGATATAGGTTGCCAGGCACCACAGTACAAACATGTGAAATGGCAAAAGCAAATAAAGGAAGCCCTGGCACCAGCAATAAAGTTAGCATGCTCTCCCAATACAAACATGCGGGGCCTGAAGACAAGCAGAGAACAAGTCACAACAGCACATGGTTATTATTTCTGTAGGTTAACAGCTTGTTTTTCTGCATTATAAAATTGAAAGCAGTCCATCAACTTTTCTAGAACTCCTCATTTTTCTGCTGGAAGTTAAACAAGGTCCTAATTCATCCGGAGAAATTTATTCCCGATTTTCTGCCAAGTAGTAAAAGCAAGAGTTAATCTACTACCAACTTCAACTTAAGGTATTTTAAAACACCTGGTTTTCCACATATGTACCACGCACTGGATTTTAGTCTTCTGGGCTCCATAATTCTGTTCTTCAGGAGACAGCTGAAAAAGCCAAATTGTCCATCAGGTATATCCATCGGTGAGATTGTGATGGCCAACTTCTCTCTTCTCTGATCAGCAGCAAATGAAAGTCTTCAGCTTCAGAAAGTCTATCCTGTTCAGTAAATGTATGCTCAGTGATTTCTCTTTCCTTCCTTCTTCCATGAGGCCACGTAAGGAAGGAAGCTGAGGCAGAAACCCTGCTCATCCCTCTGGGAGTGACAACACTGAATGCTACCAGCAGAGGAAGAAGCCGCATGCCATGTGGGCACAGGGCAGTACACCAAGTAGAAGCTTGGGCAAGAAAAAGCAGCAGTGTGATGGCAAAACAACCCCAAACAGGAAGGCCTGAAGGCAAGGAGGAGATGTTTGAGGGAGAGTGTAGGAGGATCTCACTCGCTGAGCAGTGAGGTACTGGCACTGCAGACGCAAGGATACAGCTGTAACAATTCCTGTTCTAGAAGGTTAAGAGAACAAAGTGATCCATTGAGTGAAAGAGATACAAACTTTCCTACGTAAGCATAAGCACAAAAAATCTACAGACACCATCTCCTCTCTGATATTCTCACTCCACCTTCATCCCCACAAGACACTCAGCCTTGATGTCTGCATACCACCACTGCCCCATGGTATAGAAGTGCTTCCTACAAACTACTATTGTTTACGTTCTAAACTTGATAAAATTTGTTTCAGTCCTTGACTTGGTTTCCTTGATCACACTTGTCAAAAATGCTTGGGTAGGAAAACTGGTGACAATCCTAGAAAAATCAAAACTTTATTCCTGACGGGGCAGCAGTGCTATGATAGCTTGCCAAAGCCAAAACATTTCAGAGTTAGTGGGAAAAAGGCAGTGAAAATAAGAATGATAGCTCTATTAATACCCTTTCTCAAGCTGTTATGCATTGTTTTTCGCTTCACTGCCTTCAGTCTTGTACAAAAGAATGTTATTAGTTTGCTGTCATCACTCTCCTACAACACAAGTTCTCGTTCATGTGAATAGCCTTTTATCTTCAGGCTATCTTTCAGAAATGGTTTTCTGAGAAACTCAAAGAGGGAGTTGCTCCATACCATTCTGCTCTGTTTCCCTTGCTACTACCAGCATTTTCCTTGTTAAGTGTATGGTAAGCAGCTGAAAAAGCGCATCACAGTGACATAGACATTTATCTCCACCATTTATTTGCTTCACAAATCCTTTTCCACTGTGTAAGATCTTTAACCAGTGTAACTGGAGGTATATTTATTGCAACGGCTACCTGACAACCTGACATCACTTGACTAACAACTGACATATACCTGTTGCCAGTCTAGATACTAGCACATGTCTGTTGTTGAAATAACCCCGAAACTTCAGCCTACAAAAAATAATGAGAACACAGTGCTGCCCAGGCCTGTGCAACATGTTATACCTATGACTATTTACCTATCACAGATAATCCTTTGCTGATAACTCCCTAATTGTACCTGCTAAATAAATAAATAAATAAAAGTAAATCTGTCCTTAATAATTTCCTGTAATTTTCTAACTGGATTCAGCTGGATTCCATAATAAATGAAAAATCTTGAAATAAGATAAATATATAATAGAGCTGGATGTTCTTTTTATTTTGTCAAAGAAAGTTGTGTTTTAGCTCATGAATTGTTGATGTGATTTACTGTTACTGTACTGTTGCATGATTTACTGTTAATACACAAGCTACGGGTTGAGAGTGACATTGGCTTGTCCGAAAAATCATTTGTGTTAAAGACAGTGAGCATCACATTAGTGATTTAAATGATATTATTGATTAATGTCACTGCAATATTTGCATTATTTATTTATTTATTTATTTATTCAAAAACACCCTCAAAGCTTAACACAATTTTTGAATGAAATTCTTCTCAAATTTCAAACTCAAAGTAACAAAGTATTTGCTACATAATCCTGGCAATCTGGATTTCTGTACCATGTTTTTTCCAGCTATAGCTGCACAGATTTCTACATCTGCTTGGACCTACTATGTGATTCATTTTAATTTCACTCATTTTCAGAATGAACATGCCATTGAATGAACATTGAGTGTAAAAGCCTATCACAGCTAAGTCAACTACAACTTCCTCTGTGTATGACTAGAGTATCTGAATAGCTCCCCTCCCAGTAACAGAGACTGTATGCATAGTAATAGTAGCTTTGTACTATAAGCTATGAGAAGGAGAGACTAGAGCAAGCAGGTGTCTACCCAATGGTAGAAGGGTCAAAATGATAATGAATGGTCAGAATAGTGATAACGCTATTATTTTAAACATAAAGACTGGAAAGTAACACTCCAGGGGCTGTTTAAATAATTTCATCAGTAATACTAAAAGTAATAGCAATAGCAGCAGCAATAGCAGTTGGTAATAATACAACTCCACACACTACTTCTGGCTTGATAATATATCTGATTGAAGACTCGTTAGATTGAATGAAACAAAAAGTGTGTTTTCCCCATTTTCCAACATTTGTAGTGCTGTAACATACAATCTGTCAAAGCTTTTCTAGATTTACTCTGACATTTGTTCAAAAAATGACATATTAAGGCAAAATAATTCCTTCCCACTGTCATTATGGGTTATCAGATCATGCGTGGGTTGTGTGGTTGCCTTCAAACAGACATGAGCATAAGACCTCTGACCACTGCTGTCTTCAGTCAGAGCTTAGTGAACTCAGCTTTCTCTTGGCTGCTTTCAAACTGGCTCTACACACTATAATTTTACTGGGATAAGTGAGGGGGATTGGATGATATACTGGTGGAGACAAAATGTTGCAAGTTGAGTATAGATATATGGTGGAAACATTTTCTGTGGTGCTGAAGAACTCAAAGCATTTTACTCTTTGGGGTCATTTTTCAAAACAGTTTCAGTCTTTATCCAACTGAAAATATTTTTATTCCTAAGAAGTTCCACAAGCTAAAAGTATGGACAAAAGCTTTTTTCCAAAACTGAATTTTTATTAGTGCATTTGGAAGATATGACTTGTCCAGTTTCAGACTGTGACAAGGGATTATTGTCAGCAGTTGAACTGGGCTTTTTTGTCTTCTTTTTCTGAGAGCCACACCTTTCACAGGTTTCAGAGTGAATGGTTCATTAATGGTTAACTCATATTTTCATTTCATCTATTAAATTAATGGTTATGTACTTAACACGACTTTACAGACTAGAACATAATGTTGTTCACCATGTTCTCACCTTAAAGGTGGAATTCACAAAGTCACAGAATTGCAGGGGTTGGAAGGGACTTCAAGAGGTCATCGAGTACAACCCCTCTGCTAAAGCAGGAACTCTACAACAGATCACACAGGTAGGAATCCAGACAGGTCTTGAATATCTCTATAGAAGACTCTGCAACTTCTCTGGGCAGCCTGTTCCAGTGCTCCATCAGCCTTACTGTACAGAAGTTCTTCCTCATGTTTGTATGGAATTTTTTATGTTCAAGTTTTAGGCCATTGCTCCTAGTCCTATCACTACACATCACTGAGAAGAGACTGGCCTCTTCCATTTATCTCCCACCTCCTTTTAGATATTTATAGACATTTATCAGATCCCCCTTCAGTCTTTTCCCCAGGCTGAACAGACCCAGTTTGTTCAGCCTTTTTCTCATAGGGGAGATGCTCCAGGCCCTTTATCATCTTTATGGCCCTCTGCTGGACTGCTTCTAGGAGATCCCTGTCTTTTTTGAACTGGGAAGACCAGTTATG
>JAOWBP010053953.1:0-10377 GCA_028571105.1 Tragopan temminckii
TGCTCGTCCATGACTTGCTAATTTTGTCCATCTGACATTCATGCAGAATGTTTCAACCAGCAAAACTTAAAGTGGCTGTTTTTATTGCCTTTAAATACTTCAATCAGATATTTTGCTCACTAAAAAAAAAAATGCTCCTAAAGATATAAGTATGATTAATTGCACAGATGCAAGTAAATGTGTATGGTTTAGAGATTATATCATTTAATCCTGAATGAAGGTCCAACTTGCAGATGTATTGATGCCGATGAAACTGCACTTCAGAAATAACCAGATGCTTCCTATTTAGCTAGCTAGAAGATGTAGCACTGTGGTTTTGCTGTCAACATACAGTCTCAGCCGTTGGCCATATTTTCTTAGTGCTTTGTCTTCTAACTTAATTGAAGTTTTCTTTCATTTTAATTGGAGTCTGAAGTGTCAAATCAGGACTTTATCACACAGTTCAGTAGCAAACAACAAGGGAACTACTGCAGTATGTGTTAGAAGAGAATTCAGCTCAAAGTAAAAAGGGAAAAACAAAAGAAAATTTGTATTCCAAGCCTCAAAACACAGATACAACTGTCTTTTCTTTACAAGAGCATTGAGGTTTTTTTTTTTTTTCTGGGTATTTATATAGGAGAGGTAACACTATCTTAGACTACGTAGAAATGTATACTTGTTCTGGAGGCAGGAAATTTCACTTGCGCCACCTGTTAGATTCACTGTGCATATGATGGATACTAACAGAATCAAAGAAAACAGAAAAAGGAGGGCTGAAAATAAACCACTCCTTCCTGCACTAGCACTGTACTTGTATTACCACAGGCTGTGGTACGGCATCTGTGTCAAGAATGCTACCCTTAGACTTGAGCCTAGCTTTGCTCAGGGCTCTATTTTGAAGCTGAGGTTGGTGACAGAAACAGGCAGTGTTTCACATACAATTTTGTGTTAGACGTGCAGTATTGTGATTGTTCAAAAGCCTAAGAGGGGCAGTTACCTGTCTTATGAATGGGGGATGAAGGCTCAAGTGATGTAGCATTGCTATCTCTTATGAAGAGAGTCTTGGTCCATGGACCAGTTAACATGGGTTGGCTTATTTTCACACTGCCTAAGTTCTGACAAAATAACTTGTCTAAGTTATATCATACTTGCCTGGGATCCTCATGGAGTCTGATGGGGCGTTCACGTGGCCCTTTGTGGGTATGTCTTTTCTTGCTGTTCTCTTTGAAGGACACAAAGACTCAAAGGCATCTACTGTGACAGGTCTATAATGCCATCCTTCCTGCCTGCCTTTGTGACCAGGTAACTGTTTCTGCCCCTCCCAGTGTTTCTGAAGTACACTGTTACAACAGTATGATCTTCTTTTCTTAGGAGGTAAGACTGCGTTAGAAGAGGCCAGAAAATTGATGTGCCTGGGTACTATTTGCTGACAATTTAGAACTGCTGCGTGTTCTATGAAAGATGTTGTGCTAAACTGATATTTGAACTTTTACCAATATGTGCTCAGGGAAGTGAGATGGCCCAAGCAATGGTCCCTGGGACCCGTTATTCCACATTTCTGGGTGCTCATATTCACTTCTTCCCCCCCCCCCAGGAAATAATCAAAGTGTAGGGCTGAATCAGGGGATGACTGACCAGAAAGGTATTTGAAGTGTAAAGGAGCACTCTGGACAGACTACATTTTTGTTGGATTTTGATACTTACCATGTGTTTAGCCTGACAATTTTAAAAAAATTGATTATTTACTTACAGAAGGTGAAGGAAATGCAAGGAATATAAATTATGATGCTTTGAAACTGCAGGATATGCAGTTGCCCAACATCTCTTGTTCTGGTGTAGTAGTATTTGTAAGTTTTTCATAAGAGACAGAAGGGGTTTACAAGACCACAGTTATATTTCAAATACCTAACTAACATTATTTCAAGTAAATATGAGGATAATTTTGCAATTTAAAGGCACGGTAAACTTTTCTTTTAAACTGTATTTTTCTTCTTAAACTGTGATGGGGCTGATCTTGAGTTTAATGCTGTAAGAACTGTGATGACCAAGCACACTCCAATGGCTTTTTTATTTGCTCATTGTAATAATAAGTTTAGCCAGAGGAAAACTGTGCATTTGTGCAGCAGGTATCAAGCAGTGCCATGGAAGAAGATTAAGGGAATGCAACATATGCGGTGAATTCTGCCACTATTAAGGTACTCTGTAGATATCTTCAAAACAAACTGGTTAGTCAAGGGGACTACACAGTAGGTTATACATGAAAAACTGAGTATTTCCCTTATGATGATATTTTCCATTGCCTACTGCTTGCAAGAAGATGGTACTGTCACAGTAGTCTTTTCCTGAAAAAGAAATGCTGAACAGGTAAAGCTAGAAATGCTTTTCTATTTCTAGTTGTCTGGATCCATAGTGACAGGTAAGTTATCTCTGCAGGGAAATACACGAAAAACAATGATATCTCTCATTTTCATAACTCTGGTTTTGTAGAGATAACTACCTAACCTATGAGAACACAGATGACTCTTGAGCTCAACCACAGTGACAACCCTGTTGCAGTTACAACTTCATTATGTGTGTTTGGCTCTCCCTAAAGGAAAAGACGAGCATCTGTCCTCCTGGTTGTATTGCGAAATTTATTCTTGATTACATGCACTCTAGAGTTTATTAATTGTAAGGGATATTAAAGAAGCTAATTAACACTTTCAAGCAGTTTTTAAAATGTGTTACATGGATACATATTTGGCCTGCTTTATACATCAGTGTAAATATATCAATTTTAAAAAACTTCAACAGCATAGAGAATAACCCATGGCAGCAGTTATTAGATCAGGAACACATTTTTTATTTAAAAGACTTTCTTCAAGTAATTATTGATTAATAGTTTCATTTAATGTGTTAAAAGGAGTAAGGTATCATGCATGGTTGGGTTTGAGAAAGGAAGATTGATCTGACTTGTCTAGCATTCATGGCTTCTGGATGAGTACATGAACAGGCAAATAAATAGAAAAGTGTTTATCTTCTATTTAAGTCTATTCTCCATTAGACTCTAAATGGTTCTTTTCAGCTTTTCCCTACAGATGATATATATCTCAAAGTTTTAACAAGTCAAGACATGATGTTTTGAAAATGAAGTATACCTGAAATATTTTTGGGAGACTTCATGAATATGATTAGTCAGTAGCTGGTATTGTTCTCAGAATTTTGTGTTTGGGAGGCAGATTTGTCTTTGAATTTTGGAAACTTTTGGAAACTGTGATCTCTAAGTCTGTGTAGTCTCGTTAAAAGGTGTTAAAGAATCTGGGCTATGAACTTCAAGGTTGTACTGAAGGGCAAGGAGTGTGAAAGTCTTAAACTTCTCGAGATGGTTAGGAGGCTCAGCCCACGTGCCTGTGAGCTTTGTGACAGTGAACTTGGGAGTCTCACCTCTGTGGCTGTGCTGGAGCACACACCAGAAAGCTTTGTTGTACCCAGCAGACTGATGTGGTCCTATGCAGGATGTAGGAACTCTGAATTTGATTTGCCATAAATCTGAAAATCACTCTAATCATGATTAGAGAAAATTACAAAGTTTTCAGCTTTTTGCTAGGACTTTGAGACTATTTGCTGAAAATTTTCTGATGTTTCTAATATTCCTAGTGAATTCACTAGGAAGACTGAGAAACCTGTGCCCCTCCTTTCCTTTCTCCACCCAAGGCTGCCCCATACTATTCCAGATGTATGTTAACTGCTTTCTGTCATGATTAGGTTGTGATTTTGCAGTACTTGCACTCACACTCGTTCTGCACCTCTGTGTTTTAAGTCCTTAATATTAAATGTCTCAGGAATATTTTCCAATTCTCCTCTGTTCCCTGAGGGTCCTCTTATTTGAAGGCAGATGGAGCAAATCTTTGTTTTTTTGTAGTACAAGGTGAGGATATATTTCACAATATAGACTTTAGTCAGAGACAGAGTCCTGATAAGCTAAATTATTTTCTGAATAACTGTAACTCATTCTTTTTTTTGAATTTGACTGCCGAACATAAAGTCTTGGTCCTATAAAAACTTCATGTATGCCTTCAGCCATGAAGTATTTGCAATGGAATAGCCATGCTGTCAGCAGCCAGCCTTTGATGACAGAGAAGGAGAACAGTATTTTCTCTATTTGAGTCAAAGCCCACAAGATTCTGTAGGAGCCACAAGAGAAGCTCTGATTTCATTTATTTATGGGTGGATTAATTTTTCGGGGCTCTCAGCTTGAAACTGCTTGAACTTTATTATAGTTCTATTATTTAAAACAATAGCTAATCATTCATCAGAACTTGCTGCAACAAGTTTTGTATAACTTCTAAAAATGTTTTTTACATTTTAACCAGTTCCTAATCTAATTTCTACATCCTGTTTTCTTACGAAACTTATCTGCTTCAGTGAAATTGTTCAAGAGAATCCCGTAATCATTAACTGTCTGTCTGCGTTTCCATGATGACTCTTCTTTCCTAGAAATGGAAAGAGAGCTGCAAAATTAATTAGATGCTGAGAGCTTCTCACTTTTTCTGGCTACAGAAATGTGTATAGAAACATAAACATTAGTGCTGGTATGTTTCATGCAGGAAAGAAAGCAGCAATATCAGCACATTGCTCATTTATCCCTGACTTCCTTGATACTTGCTTTTATTTCTGTTCCCCAGATGGAATGAAACAGACTTCAAAATTACATCTTACTGATACAGCATGGCATTTGTATCACACTGTCATATCAGGGGTGATATCTGATAATGATAATAGCAAATAAGAATAGCAGATAATGTTGCTTAGCAGCTGTAACTACAACTCTTATGAGCTAGCCACCAAGTCTATTTCAAAAAAGGCAAAGTGTTACCTCTTTAGCACAGTAGAGAAGTACTCATAAGAGCCAGAAAAGCCACGGAGAGTTTATTTTCACATAATTACCACTCATTTCTTTCTTTCATCTAGTTCTTTCCTCCTTTCTGCTGACTGACCTATGCTCATGTTTCTGGTTCAGATGTTGGATGTTCCACATGTGGAAATGTTGAGCCGCTAAATTCACAGGAAATTCCTCTTTGTTACCTTTTCATAAAACTGATGAAGATCAAGTGTTATAAAATGTTGCTTCTAATCATGGAAATAAATAGTTCCCCCATTTAGACTCACATACCATAAAGAAAAAAGATAGTGTCTGCTCCTTTTAATAAAGATTACGATCATTATATTACTATTGGTTCATGCTAAGACTTTTTTCTTAAGAGAGGGTCTGTTATTTCTTGCAACTGACATAAGAATATTAGATTCTGAACAGAAACTAAAATAAATTTAATGTAGTTTAATTTAATATACAAAAGGTCACTCAGTTTCTGTTCGTGGAGTAATTGGAACAAATAAGATGTGGCTATGCTTTGGTTCTCATTTAAAATGTTTGTGTACTAAGTAATGGCATTAAGTAAAATCAGACTTCTTTTGCAAGGTATTTTTTATATTTAACAATGCTGTAACTGTAATAGTCTAATGTCAACCAATAAAGTAAAAATAGTATACTGTGAAGTATACTTGACTAATATTTACAAATGAACTTTAAGAATTATCTACTTTGAAATTATTTTTGGCTGAGATCTGTTTCTTACCTCTGTTTTGTGTCCAAAGAGGCAGAGGTAAAAAAAAATACAAAATAAAAACTGGTAAGGCTTTGCTTTGACTTGAAGGCACATGAAACAAATGTACATAAAGAGCATTTAGCAGGTATATCTCATTGATTTTTACTGTGCAAATAACTGATTTTTCCTGTAACAATTTCCACTTAATGCTTTACATTGCTGAACAAATTAAACAACAGGCATTTGACTGGAGCCTTTGTCCAAAAGCTTATCAGTAAAGGATGCATTTTGAAAACTTGCATATTCCCCAAAGAATATATTGGGAATTATATAAAATTTATAAATAAGAATGGGCCTTATCATTCCTGTTTCTGAAATTGTCCTTAATGTATAGAAATACAAATTGTAAATGTATCAAATGTCAGATGAGTCAATTTTAACAAATGAAGCCTTGCAGAGTTTGAAATAGCAATTGCTTGGTTTTCCAGTTGACTAGTCTGTTCATTCAAGAGTAAACAGAAACAAAGGTGTTATTAAAAGGGAATAATTTAGACAAAGCTAACAATGTTGGATACATTTATTTTTCTCTCCATAAACTCCAAGTTGGCATATTTTAACAGGAAATTTCTGTGTTATTCTAGTTACAGTGAGTTTAAATTAATCTGTTGCTTAAACAAACAAACTCCCCTGTAAAAATCACTGCATTTGTTCTGTGCTGAAGTATGAGCTATTATTTATATAACTAGTCTCAGTAGGGTCTACTTGTTACCACATAAGCAGTTTTCTCTTGGATGTAGTTGCAGCCTTGGACTTATGGCCTATATTTTCTCCTAGGGATGACAGGAATTTTTTATACATTTATTGGTAATCTGAGGTGAAAGAGCAGGGCTGGATTCGCAGTGTTTTGCCACATCCACAGAACTGGATACACCTGGAAAGATGGCAAATCTTAAAAACAGGACTTGAAATTCTTTGCCTTTATCTTTTAATTAGCATAGACAAAATGATCGTTGCTTTTCTTGAGTGCACCTTCTATCTTTGTAGATACCTTGAAGAGTCTTTCTTGGTAGTGCAAGTTCTGCCTTCAGGCATAAAACTAGGTGATTTTCCCAGGTTTGTTTTCTGCAGAAATAGTATCTTAGCTTTTATACTTAAAAAAAAAAAAAAAAGCTGGTTAACAAAATTTAGATCGTTCCTGGGCTCTACTACATCATCTTTTCAAAGCTAGAAAAAAGTGTGCAGTGTTACTACTCTAGAATGGACAGGTTTTGTTATTCATATTATCAAGTTTTTTTGAACTGTTTTCACTCAGAGCTGAAGTTACTGAAATACTACTTGAAGTCAGAAGTTCCTGGGAATATCACCAAAGATTGTGTTATTCTGGATGTAGGCACTTCACAGGCCAAAACAAGCTAGAGTACTTTCTATGGCCAAGACAAGGCACCAATCTATTTGTTTCTGAGTGTTTGTTCTTTCCACAACTTTTGATACAGGTCAGTGATTCCATTAATGTCACCTGATAAGCATGGCCTTTATAAATTAATGATCACATGCCCTTGGAAACCAAGTGCTTGTTTAATTTAAAACAGAAGTTCTTATTTCTTGGGGGTGGGTTCCATCAATCTAGAAGCAGTCAACTACATATTATCTTTATGCCCCAGCAGTTCCTGAGTACATCCTGGAAAATACTTAAGTCCTGTGTTAATTGTTGGTATGACATATTCAAACATTTTATTGTGTCTTTTGGTGTGCAAATGTATAGTACATTCTTCCAAATATAGATAAAAGACAACAAACACATGAAGAACAAAAGCATTATAGTCCTCTTCAGAAGAGCTCTGCTAGTGTATTCAGTAGTGAAACTGCCCTCTTTTTCCTACTCTTATTTTATCACAGATACTGATTGAATTGGAAAGAGATTACTACCTAAGAAAATGTAAATATCATTTTTTTCTCCATTTTTTTTTTCTCCATCATTTAAAACATACTTTTATGTGCTTCATCTTCTCAGGAGAATTAGTAGCTTTGCTAAACTATCAAAGCGTGTGTCTGCCACTGCTTGAGATGTGCTTGAGCCTTGCTAAACTTATTTGTTCTTAATGAAGGAAAAATATAATTCTGCTTTAGAGGAAAAACTTAATAATATGTGATTTCCTTTTCAAATCTAAAACTTCAATTCCTTAGTGACTAAGGGAAAGTGATTTTCCTTAGCCTTAGATTTTCCTTTTGCGTAAAGAGACAGTTAAGCCATATAACAGGCTGGGAAGTTAATGTTTTTAGCAAGAAAACTTTGACACATATTTTTCCCCTCATCAAACAGAAATCGAGTGAGATTTTTAGGTCTATTTTGCATGGACATGCAGTGTACGAGGCACTGCCTCAAACCCAAGTAACTGGTTGATTTGGACTCAATTTACATAAGAATGGATCAGATTTGAATGTTTGCAACCAACTGTAATGATTGTTGAACTTGGTAGGTGTTGTGTGTACGTGGTATGAGTGAAACATAATGTTCAGAGCTATTGAATTGCCGTGAGCTTACTCTGAAGTGAGTTTACTCCAGGACACCCAGCATCTGTCTGTTGGATTCTTAGTCTATGTTACAAGTAAGCATAAAGAATGGTTCAACTGAACTATTCTTCTAATGATAATTACCAGGGACTGTAAAAACCAGCATATGGACATGAATTCCATCCTGACTTCTTCAGGATGTGGTGGTGCTAACTTAATCTTTCCTGAAGTGCAAGCTTTTGTTTAATTTTTTTTTTCTACCAATTAGTGAGGGGACAAGGAATATTTATCTTGGTTCTGACTTGGACTTGCAATGAAGTTTTTGAGGACGTGAGAAAATATTTTTGTAGAGACGGACATCTCTTCCTCCTTTTTTCTTTCTTTCTTTTTTTAATTATTTTTCTCTTTCCAGGGTTTTTTATGACTGGTAAGGTATGGGGTAATATAACTTCCTATTGTCTGTCGTCTTCTGCTCAGTATGACTTAATCAAAAGGAAGTAGAGATACGCAGCTAGATTAATCTGTTGGCTTTTTCTTTCTGCAACGTTCAGTATCCTGGACAATGCTAAAATTTTCCTTAATCACATTTGTTTTGCTAATTGTATGTGAAAAATGGGCATCGTATGAGCTGAAGGTGCTCATATGCTTTCAAACTTGTAATATTTTATATTTACAGGCTCTTTTAAAAATAATAATCCCAAGCAGATCTGAGAATAGAACAAACTCAAGAATAAAATGATGGCTCTCATGTTTTCCAGGTTAGCCTTCTATTTACTTAAGGGACCTTCTGTGCCTTCTTGCTATCCATATTTATGCTTACCCATGCTTGACAATATTTTATGAAAAACTTGAACAGTACTTGAGTTAGCCTCATGGCATAAATCTACTCTGTAAGCAAAGGAGTGAGTGAAACAAGCAGGATAAAAAGGGATGCAAAACCAAGAATGTACAGCTCTCTCCATCCAAGTGCTGAACCTGGCTGCGTGTTAGAAAATCTCAAATCTCATATCAAAGAAATGAGAGGCAAAATATTATGAAGCAGCTTGGTCCTTACTACAGTTGTGGTCCTCATCACAACTAATCTTGTGAGGTGCACACATTTCTTAGATCTCACTGAAGCTGAGCTCTGAATACCTTGTACACTGGGGCACTACAAAGATGCTTTCAAACTGCACAAGTGAGTTCAGAATACAGTTCTTACAGCAATTTCCTCTGTAAAGCATTGACGAGACAATAGATCCATTTATGAGGCTACTGAAATGAGCAAGTGATCACATTATATTTAATAAATCCCTTGACACTCTGTTAAAAGGCCCAATGTTTAGCTGAAGTCTTGGCATGAATGTACTACCAGAGGTTTAATGACCTTTTGCTTTTTTAGGTGTTATTTATTTAAACTAATGAAAATGAGCTCCATTTTAAAGGCTTTTAAATGCTGATTAAAAATTAAATCAGCTGTTCATTATTCCCAGGTGGCCTTGCTCTAAGAGCAGTAATTCAGAGAGAGTCAAACAAGTAGTCTTTTAATGTGGCTATATATTGGAATATGAGGGCTTTGTAAAGTTTATTAATCACTAAACTTTCAGCTTCTGTGTGAACGTCTCTGCCAGCACAAACCTTCTCCCCTTCATTTGTGCATCCTGCTTATAAAAAATGTGGAAGAAATTCAAACTTGTTGCTAAACGTTCCTTGTGATATGTACAGCAGAAATGTAAACAGTGGGGGTGTTGTACGAGCAAACAAAATACTTACCTAGCATCACAATAATAGCAATAAACTGAGACATTAGCTTAGCAGGTCTCATTTTATTTATTGTTTGCTCTGGAATTGATGAAGTTTCAGAAGCATTTTCAGTACAAATCAGAATCAACAATTCAGCCAGTAGATTATCAGGCTATATTCGTTATGGCTGCTGAGAGCACTGGCCTGGGATTTAAATTGTTAAAAATTGTTTAAAATGTTAAGATAACAAAACTCTCAATCTTATCAACTATTATTTGGTGGAAAGGCAGACTTGCCACTTGAACACCAAGTTGTTTTTACAGATTTTTAGCGTACTTTCAAGTTACAAAATTTCACTTCATGATAGAGTGCTTCCTGATCCTGAAAGCTTAACTGGGAACAGAGATGCTTGGACATAGCAAAAAGTTCATAATCACATTTAGAAAAGATAAGGCAATGCATTTTTGAGAGAGGGTTTAGACAAAAGAAAGGAAACAGTGTTATACTATGCAAAGCCCTGAGTTCCACCACAGATAACACTTTCCTTCTTGTTTTTTTTCTACAGGTTACATGACTCTTT
>JAOWBP010053955.1:0-10375 GCA_028571105.1 Tragopan temminckii
ATAAAAATAAAATAAGACAAGTATGGGGGCTGCTCCAAAAGTCATGTCTACTATTTTCTTCTGTTGGCTCACGTTATCAGAGGCAGACACTGACGGTACGGCAGTAGAAGTTGAATCTTCCCACTCGTATTCTATTTTAACATAATTGCTGTGAGACAGATGGCAACAAAGGGGCAGTCTGACACAATGGTGTCTGACATGGAAGTGTGGATGAGGCAAAGGTGTGGAATTAAACTCCCCCATGCAGAAAAAATGGCACCCACTGGCATTCATCAACACTTGATGAACATTTATGAACACCACAAGTGCATGTGAGCACAATAAGGAGTGAGTCGTGCATTTCAACAGTAGAAACAATGGGGAACCTCTGTTGATGTAGATTTTTACAAGCACAGCATGCAAGTCCTTTTTCATCGCTGTTGAAAATATAGAGCTAATGGTGCTGCCTATGTTGAAAAAGTGTTTTGTAGCTGTGAGTTTTATTATCAGAAAGTGTTATTGTGCCTTTTGTATCTGTTGTAATTTTCATGGAAATAAATAGGAGGCATTACTTTCAGAACCATCAACATACTCTACTTAGCTTAATAATATTAGCACTTAAATCCAAGTGTTCTAACAATTTAAAATAGAAGGGACACTCTCCAATTTTGTTGAGAGACTTCAACAAATAATATACTTCCTAAAGATAGTTTTTTTTTGTTTCTCCTTGAATTTATATTGAAGTGACTTGCATTTCCCCTGAGAATCCTGTACTGTTTTTTTTTCCCTTCCCTTGATCTGAAATATCTTTATTTAGATTCAACATGGGTGCAAAATTAGTCCATGTTTATTGACCCGAATTATCAAGACTGGCACATGGCAGCCCTTGCTGTGTACAAAATTCTTGAGGATCTTACACCTGCCTTGTGAAACAGGTGCTTTTTCTGTATTGACTGAATTGTATGAAGCTTTTCTCTATGTTAACTATACAGCTTCTAGATTATTTGTTAATTCACTCTTTTACTTAGGTAGTCCAAGAAAGAAAATGTACCTCTGTCTCATGAAAAAAATCATCTTAAGCCTTTTCAAATTGAATTTATTAAAAAGTAGTAGAGATTTTTTTCTCTAATTACTTCGCGGGGAAGGTCCATGAGCAATTTTTAAGATCAATTCATATCTACAAATGGAAAGCACTTCAATGCATTTGACAATATTTTTGATAAGGAATAACATGTACTGGGTCCCCAGAAATAAACACCCTGCGTTGGGAATGCAAAAACCTTTGTAGTAGTGGAAAGGTTTACAAGCGTTTCCTTCAAAACTTTCACTTCAGCACAGCAGCCAGTAGTGCTTCACTGTTGCTCAAGGAATGACTGACATAGATGAAGAACTGCAGTGCTAATAGTTGTTTGTTTGTTGACCAAGAATTCGAAGCAAGTGCACTTTCACATGGAAGCTGGAGCTGCTGACCAACTTTTCACAGCCTCAAAGCTCTCTGAGCCGAAGTTGTCCAATATCCTTGTATGTAAAGATGCTTGCTTTTCTTAAAAAGAAACAAACAAACATTTTCATTTATTTTTACGAATTAAGTGCTTTTATTGACAAGGCATTTTGCTCTGTTGGATCAGTTCCGATTACCAAAAGGACGTCTCTCAGAATGCTGTCTGGGTCTAGTGGGGAGCATGCAACATGACATCTGGCTAATGTATTTCTCAGTTTGTCTGGCATTCAATGCGCAGGCAGGGTTATCAAGAACTCATTTTGTTTTCTTTTTCTCAGAGAGCCCCCTGGGCTTGTAAATGTAAATTTAATCTGGTACTGACGTGCCATTAAATGTGGCAGAGGAAAAAAAAAAAAAAGAATTTGTAAGAGGAGGAAGAGCAAAAGATCTTAGTAAAAGCCCTTTGTTATTTACTTCCACCAAGAATTAGGTGTAAGATATGTCATTTCAGTAATGTTTCCCTTACTGTTATGTTCCCCATCCTAGCAAAGTGAGTTCCTCTGAGATTACTTGAACTGTACAGAAAAAGATAAGCTTATACTTGTATTTCTGGTTTATTGATCAAATAACTCAATCTGAAGATACGGGAATCTGCTTTCCTCTTGAAAATATGGCAGTCTATAGGTTGAGGACGTGTATAACTCTTATGAATAAGACTAATCTGTTGTCTTCAGAATGCATAAGATAGTTTGGATTGGAATTGCTGGATCTTGCAGCTAGGGTACCCCCTAGCTTTCATTTTCCTGATCAGAAAGGAAACAAATTGGTTTCCATCAATTTCAGACCAGAACAATGCTACTTTCTAAATTGAGTAACAGTACATGGTTAGTGGTTGCTACTTACAATAAAAATAGCTGGTAGAATTTTATTGCACAATTTATGCTTTTTAGTTTCTAATATGAAAGGAAATTACCCCAAAAGCGTAGTAAATGTTATGTAGAGTGATGTGAGTTTTTTTCTCTTTGAGTCCCCAGGTTGGTTAGGGCAAAGCTGGATCGCTGTTGTGCATCTGGAGGCAGCTCAGGGAGGTGTCTGTACCAGGAGGATCTTTTGGCAATGAAGTGTGCAGACCCTCCTTGGAGCAAAGTGCCCTTGGAGCACCCAAACTAGATAGTTTATACAACACAAAGGTGGGATCTGCTCTCTGGGAGCCCCCTGCGCCCCTCAATGTCCAGTTTGATTCCTCCTTCCCTCCTACACACCTAAGCTGTGTGCAATGTGTCAGATGTGCAGCAGTCACTCTTTCATATAATGGTTATGTTCCTAGCACATCACCCTTCTTGCTTGTTGCCTGTAAAGCAGATGTTACCTGGTGTGCAACAAGCCAATTCCCACGCACTCAGGAGTGATGCTGCTTTTAATTCATGCCTGGGTGCCAGTGGAAGCTTCCACAAATCAAACACAATAATACGAGTCTCTTCACTTTGTTTATGTATTAAATTCCTGTGTAACCCACCTATTTAATACAGATGAAACACCTGCTACCTTACATTTTCATAAGGTTAAGTAGTCATGATATTCAAACCCTTTTTGACTACTATCCCTGTTGTCTGCATTTGCGTGGCATTGCTGGGGGTTCTTACACAACCTTTGGTGGACGTTTGGGGAACTCTCACCTTACTCTTCTCATATGTATACAGTCACCTAAGGTAACATCAGTGATGGAGACATCATTGTTTTTGTATAAACTGAACTTGATCAAAGGATTTTATGTAGATTAAAAACAGGCAGTCCTCCCTTTTATTGGAAGGGAAAATTGTTTCCATTACATGTATTTCTCCCCCCTGCCCCCCTCAGGAAGTTCTACCTGGTATCGTGCTGGTGCAGATGTAAGTGGTGTAGGCTGAACTTTGCAGCAGAAACTGGAGATCACAGCTCAGCCTGACTGAACCACCTCCCTTTTTGCTTGGGAGCTTACAAAGTAGCACTATCCCACTGCTCTCATTTGTTACCGTGATCCCAAAAGACTGCAGGAATAAAAGAAGTGCAGTACTCCTCCGTGCAGGAGGAGCAGTGCTTTCAAATTGTTTTTTCAATAAGCTGCTTCCTCTATTCTCAACCATGAAATCAGATGGGCTATTCTAAACAGGCTGTTTTTTTGGCACTGTTTCATTACCACTTTTTTTTTCTCCTCCTTCCTGTTCTTAAGCTACAGCTTGCATAACTTGTTTTGTAAATAGTTTTGTACCAATTGCAGAAGTGCAGGCCCATTGTCTTGTTTGTTTGTTTTCCTTTCAATGCTTACAATTTAATCCAGGCATTCCCATTAAGCGTTCCCTAGAGTGGCTGTGCAGGGCTTTCCTTGGTATTAATTCATTAGTTTTTGAGGCAGAATACCTAACACCAGAAGAGGAGGTTTCCAGCTTGAGCTGTGACATCCTGGAGGAAAATAATCTTTGATTTGTAATTATGCTCATGTAGTTGCAGTAGGCTTAAAAACACCCAAGAACCTGTTGTATTATTTGCTAATTGTTTCTTTCATATATCACCTGGATTCATTTATATCAAAACTGTCATTTTGCAGATTGTTTGAGCAAGCTAAACAGCCCTGCAGGTGCAGAATATGAATTAATGAACCTATTTCTATTAGCACATTACATTGCTTCAGTAGTACTGCTAGTGCCTTCCACACAAAATCCATCACAGGACTGAAGTCTGCACTGGACTTCCAAGAAATCACTGCAAGGAACAGCCAGCAGAGATTTCAAAGGATCACCTAATCCACCTCTTATTTCTGAGGGGTGCGCGTGTGTCAAATGTGCCCAGACATTTCTGATAGATGTAAAGTACTTTGAAGGAGTCTGATGAAGGGAATTCCACAAGTCTCCATAGGTGGCTGCAGGGATGTTTTAAGTCTTTCCCATTTGGTGCAGTTTTAACAGTTTACATGAATTTTTTCCTTTTTCCTTTTTATTTTTTTTTGGTCAAATTTGAGCTAATGAGTCCTTTCTTCCAGTGGAATTGGAAGACTATTGATTGCAGTCCTTCTCTAAATAGCCCTTCCTGTCTTGGAAGGCTGTATGACATCCACCCTCTCCTGTTTGACAGAAGACTACATCTTCTATTCTTCAAATTATCTTTTTCAGCTTATCTTTCTTGATCCTCCAAACTCACCCGTAAATCTGCACTGAAACTAGTGCCAGGAAAATGGATGTGGCCATGTACGTGGCTTTATCAGACACTCTTTCTCCTCACTTTGCTTTAGAGTTTGTGATCAACAGTAATCTTAGTGTATCTTGGTCAGTAATTTTATTTTCTATTTTACATTTGTTCTATTTTTAAGTATTGTACTCTAAGTATGTCCACGTTTATATTTCCTTTGATTTTAAACCCTCTCCATCTTTTCAAAACCATTTTAAAGCCCAGGCTCGTCCTCAAAATTTCTTGCAGCCCCTCCCAGCTTTTTGATACGTACAGTTTTTGTTGTTGTGCTTGCAGTCATCATTGGAGCCAGTAAAAAAAAAGTGTTGGAGGAAGCTGGGCCTGAAGCTGAACCTTTTTCAAGCAGTTAAAACTGTGTCACATTTTGTGCTCGTCTATGGGAACACTGCCTGAGGTGGTGCCATAACCGTTTCTGAAATCAGGATGCGTCCTAACTGCTGCTGGTCCTTGTCCACAGAGCCAGCTGCCTGCCAAGGAATCTCAACACAGTGGCGTGGCCTCTTTCCTTCAAACCTGCTGGCTCTTTATTACCTTGATGTTTGCCAGGCACTTGCAGATAGTTTTGCAAGTCCCCCTTTTCAGAGGTTTCTGCATGACTGTGGTGTCAGTGTGTCAGTATGCCGAAGGTGAGGAGCCCCACATCAGTGCTTTGGGTTGAGAGGCCTTGCAGAAGGGCTGGTTTTTGTTATCTTCCGTCTGTGGCTGGGAACTCGGACTTGGGCTTCCAATGTATTTGAGTTATACACAATGCTTTGTGGTCTTCTGTCTTGTTTTGTAATGAGTCTTTTCTTTTGTGAAATTTATCTTTGATTCCAGTACAATTTTATGTTTTAGTTGAATTTTAAATTAAAATAATATCTTAAAAAGTGACGACAATAACTATGAAACCACTCATTTCCACACTGATACTATCTGGAAATTTTCTGGAATCCATCTTTTTGTATTTTTGTAGTCCTCATCAAATGGACTGCTTTCTTTGGTCCTCATTTGCTGAATGCCATGCTTTCGATTACAGGGAAATCTCTAACAAAAATGTACTTTCGAAGAATAAAATCTGTTTTCTTCCGAAAATAAGGAACTGATAACATCCTAGACAACTTAAAAATAACTTTGGTATGTAATTCAGAGATGAAAAAGAGTCCTCAAGTGATATTTTACCATGTGAAATAAGATCATCCTGTTTGGAGCATATTGAGTCAGAAACAATCAAACTTTCTATTCTGCTATGTCTAGAGTATATTAGAAATATGAATTGGATTTTGTGTAAGAGAGCTTTCCTGTTTTGCAAAGGAAATTCCATGCTGGCATTTAACCTACGTCTTATGTTCTGCTGAACTGCAGATATTGTTTATGTTCAATTTCTCTTGTCAAGGATTTTTTTCTTAACTACTTGTATAAGCATGACATCCACTGGAGGTTGTATTAGTTTTTGGATTTTTTTTCTGAGCGCATACACAAAACTGAAATGAGATTTTTTTTCTCCCCACACCTAACGTTAAATATTTGAGTCAAGACATGGCGTGTACAAAAACAAAAAAAAAAAAAACAGCTGTGAACATTAAATGAAACATTTGGGGCTTCTTAAATCATCACAATACTTTTAATTTTTTGTAGGTAATTGGAATACATGAGAACAAAGTGAAAATTTTGTTAATGCATAAAAAGGCACACCTTTGTCATCTGGAGCGCTGTATGTTTTTGTAGACTAACAGAACAAGCACAGACCACATGCAGTGTTTGTTCTTCAAGTCAACTTTGTCATCAGGCAGCATTCTGCCTATGTCAGAATCCGTAATTTGAGATTTCAGCTTTTCTGTGCTGAAGTACGTTTAATTACGTTGTATGTACATAGATATATATATATATATCATGAAAGGTGATGAAGAGATTTGTGTAGTCCTTAGTACCCTTTGTCCATATGCTGCTGCCTGCAAATGATACTGCATTATGGCCTTGAGAAGAGCAGATGGTCTGCTTCCCTCTGAACAACAGTGATTCACCATGTTTCTTTGACTCTTTCCCTATGATATTTGTACTAAACTTGTTGTCTTGGGGTAGTAAGCTTGCCGCCAGATGGACCTATAATTTGAACTACACAAACTTGCTTCAAAGTAAGTTCTGGTAAGTACTGCGTGAATGTTTAATTTTTAATAGTAAAAAAAAATACGAAACTTAAAACTAGCAGAAACAATGTTATCAAACTGTATTTCATGATTATAGATTTATTGCAGCCTTGATTACAAGTGCATCTTCAATGAAAATTTAGAAATAAATTCTGCAGTACAGTCTGCAGAAGAAAAAGATACGATCATTCACTACAGACGTGCTTCAGTGGCACTCACTGGTAGACCTGACAGAAGCAGGGGAAGGGAGGAGCAGAGTCACTGCAGCCACTTGGTGTGGATTTGCTGTTCACTTCCTCAGAAGAGTGAGGATATCCCCCCTGAGGCAGGAACAGATCCTGACTGCTGGAGAAGCTGCACTGGGAGCAACTCGTTTCCCTGTTGCTTTCTGCAGTTGTCAAAGTGCTTATCTCTGAACACTGAAGAGAAAATATTTGTGAGTTAGCCTTTGAACTTTTATCCTCAGAGATGTCTCGGTGCTCTCTTCTGCTCATGTGTGTATATGTATGTGCTCAAATACAGCTTGGCATCACTTAAATTTCTAAGACAATTTTCTTAGAAATCTCCCAAAGTATTTCTTTCACTAGGAAACTGGTTATTACAAAAGTTCTGAGCATATGCACTAGGTTAAAAAACCAAAACATTGGATTTGTAACCAAAGCATACATATGAAAGAGGAAGAAGTTCTGGATGACTGTGGCCATCCTGGGAGAGTCCTGGAAGTGTGAGTAGGCTGTTCAGGAGTGTGTCTTTCCTTTGTTTTCCCTATTTTGTTTCAAGGTTGCTTCCTAGCCCTAAGAAGGGAAAAAGTGATCTGGATGGAGTGTCTGCCTAATTATCTTGTGAATGCTTGTAGTGTACTGTTCTAGGTAAAAGTTACTTTCTCTAAAATAACCATGAATACTCTGTTTTCTACATTTAGTTATTGTATTTCTACTGGATTTCTATAAGTATTGTTGAAATAAGAAGTCGATCACATGCTTGCTTATTCACCCCAAAATGAGAATATTTTCAGGTTCCTTACTCTATGCATACAAGTGTACACATTTGTAGGCATTTTCTTCTGCTGCTTGTAAGACAACATTCTCAGTCAGCATTTTGGAGAATTTGATAAATATTCTTCTTCTATTTTCTGGTACGGATCTCAGTTGTGCCTCAATAGGAACAAAAACGGTAGCCTATTTGTTGATCAAATTTTCTCTAAGTTGTGGACAGAGAGAGAGCTGGAAAAGGTCTCTAGTTAGAAAGGCTCCTTAATGCAAGAAACTACTTGTTATTTCCTTTTGATACAGTTTTGAGTAAATGGTTGCTTCCTTTATTATTTTTCTGTGTGTAGATGAGTAGTTGCTTTATTCCACAGAATGTTTTATCTTCATCAGAAATATTTGATATGATTTCCTTTATAGCGCTGAATTGAAAAACACTATCTTTGTGAGAAGCTTTCTATCTCTCTTGTGAATGATTAAGTTGATAAAATACATTTAATCTCACTTGATTTCTCATTTGTCATGATCATGCAGAACATATTTTTAATTAGAGGTACCCTTTTTTGCTTGGATTTAGATAACTGTAAGAAATGTAGAGGGGTGGGCGCTGTTTTTCCTTGTTTGAATGCTGTTACACTATGTTTAAAACTCTTCTCCACAGCTGGTAATTCTCTTTCACAGATAAGGTTGTAAATGTCTCAGTTCTGTGTATTTTCAGAATGAAAAGCCATAGAATGCTTAGCCTCTACAGGAATTTTTGAGCATGCTGTTGTCAGACATCCAAAACAAGAGTTTGATTTGGGATTAAGTAATTCTTGAAAGAAGTGATATATTTACAGGATAAGTCAACCGTGTTGAGTTCCAAATGCGTGTTCTATTTTTGCTTTCAAAGCATTTCTGGCCACAGTGGTTTCTTTTGAGCAAACTCAAGAGCTCAGTGTCTTACTAGGAATTTGTCTTGTTTGAATATGTATGAGTTACCCCACATTTTCTACCAGTAGCTATTTTTTTCATGTGGTATAATTCACCTATTGGATGACAACATCATGTTATTTCTTTTTTAAAAAAACTGAATAGCCCTGTGATGGAGGGAACTAGCTAAACAGAAACGAATAATATAACCATTTGTATTTTGCCTTTCACCTACTGAAAAAAAGTGTTTTTCCTACTGTTAGATCTTTGATCGTAGATCTAGATCATAGATTTAAGGCTTCACAGATGATAGTTTTGAACTTCCAGAGCCCTCTGTTGTCTTAATCTATATGTTCTTCCTCTTTGTGATGCAAAATTGCACCTTGACTCTTAACACATGCTGATATCCTGAGATCACTGAGAATTATCTGACTGTTAATATATGTGCTTTTGGTGATGAAAGTAAGGTTGTATTCATAGGATCACAGAATATCCTGAGTTGGAAGGAAACCGAAGTATCGTTGAACTCCTGGTTCCACACAAGACTACCCAATAATCAGATCATATGACTGAGAGCATTGTGTAGATGCTTCTTGAACTGTGGTAAATTCAGTGCTGTGACCAGTTCTCTGAGAAGCTTGTTCTGGGGCCTGACCACCCAGTTGGTGAAGAACTTTTTCCTGATATTGAACCTGAACCTCCACAGTCACAGCTTTTATGCCATTCCTTTAGGTTTAACACATTATACTGGTGTGGGATGTTGCATTGCTAACCTTCTTGGCCTTCAGTATTCAAGGATTAGAGGATTTCTGGTCAACTCCTGAGTTTGAGTAGAAGGAGTATGAAGCATACTTTGTGAAGAGTAATGGTTGCATAGGTTGAGGGAACTCTTTTTGTCCTTGAAATCAATGAAAATTTCAAAATAAAAAATTCTACTGAGAACTAGCTGAAAATTCTTATCGATCCTCTTCATTTCATGAAGAAATAAAAGACGTTCATAGTAGGCAATACAGGGGAATATTATGCTAGAGGCGGATTAACAAGGTCAGCTTCAATCTAAGCAACTCAACAGTTTTCACTCTACTGGGACCATATATAAAAATCTGATCTGGTAATTTAACCATATTGAAAATGCTTAGTAACTCTGTGGCTGCATGAACTAACCACATGAGCTCTATGCTCTGTTTACAATCTCTTTATTAACTCACCCAAAGGACTCAGTAGTGTAGAGAGCCACAGCTTCTGAGCCCTTGCTAGAATAGCGTGTTAATTTTTAAGGGAGGAAGATGGATAAGCAGCCAGAAGTACAATCATTGTGATACACTAAAATCTTGAGTATTAAGTCCTGCTTAAGCAAAATAACCTGGTTGCTGGTGTCAGAAAACAAACATCTAAATAAAATTAGGAGAATACTCTAGCACTTGTCCTGCAACAAGCAAACATGTTTCCTCCTAAGTGGAAACAGAGAAATGTTCTCCAGTACAGAGATCTTGTTCTTGCCCACTGTCACAAGGCTGTTGTAAGGATGAATAAACAATTTAGCACAGAGAGTGGAAGCAGTACAGTCACATTACAATGGCATATTTCCCAGTCTAACATCTCCTTTCTCACCAAAGCTTAAAGTTAGCATTTGTCGGATAGTAGATGAAAATAGCTATACAGTTCACCACTCTCCCAGCTGAACCTCTGTAGCCCTCTTGTGCACAGTGTTG
>JAOWBP010053957.1:0-10369 GCA_028571105.1 Tragopan temminckii
CAGAGCTCAGCGCTGCCCCTCCGCTCCCTGTGAGGAGCTGCAGCCGCCATCAGGCCTCCCTTCAGCCTGCCCTGCTCTGGGCTGAGCACACCAGGGGCCTCAGCTGCTTTCACTCCACCCTCCCCTCAAAAAAAGCGTTCCCAAATTTCTTTATAAATACACTGAGATTCAGTTTTTAAATCTTAAAGGTGGGAATAAAGTGAAGTGGATATAAATAGATAAAGTTGGTAGCAGCTAGTTGTAGTAAATCAGCTAGATTGAAAAAATGCAGGATATTATCTTTTTCATCATAGGTGGAGAGATGCAGTAAAAGGGTAGCCTGAAAAAGCTTTTCAAAAATTACATTTATTTTTCTGCACATTCAGCGTACTCTACCAGATCTGACTGTTTCTATGTTAATGTTTGAGGTACATCATTATTGAGAAACGTGCCCTGTGTCAGCCATATTACTTGTAAGCAGTAAATCAGCTTATCTTCCAACAAATTAAATCTGACAGCTGGCCTTTCATCAGTGCCTATCAAATGAACGTGTCAGACTGTTCAACTCATTAACCTCCTGCTTAAGTCAGAATCCAGTCTGGATTTCATATGAGGTGAGGTCACGATAGCCTTTTAGCATCAGTCTTTTTAAGGGAGTTCCTAAGGGCACTCCTCCTAGGAAGAAAGATTTGAAATCACCTTCCTTCCATTCAACCCAATCCTTTGTAGGGAACCTACACTGGTGGTAATGACAACAGAGAAGTGCAAGCAAATGACTTTGGAAAGGTGTGTTTCTTTTTGGCTGGATCTGTGGCTGTAGCATTATGGTTTATGCTATAAAATAAGAAGTTGAAAATAATATTTTGGAAGCCAACCTGCAGCCACTGAGCACAGAGCACCTTCAGGTTGTAGTGCTTTAGTCTGCAAAACCTTTTATCTAGATACTGAATCTGGGCTTATGGATCAATTGCCTCCTTCCTGTCCATGTATGGGTGAATGGACAAAACTTCTGTAAAAGTGAAAAAAAAGCTGTAAGAGCAAAGGAACTTGTTTCTGAGGAATAGTTTGGTTAAGAGTTTTCAGCTGAACAGTGCTGCATGTGGGTCAAGCACAACTGACTTCAATTTGCTGGGTTTTGGACAATATGCAATATTAGTCTTTTCCCAAAACATTCATAGACTAAATTGAAACACATATTGATGAGATAAAGAAGTGGAATATAAACAGAGCTGCCAAGTCTTTTAATTCGAAGGTAGGACTTGAACAACTGACTTATGTGTCTCATACTCCCTTGGAATCCTCTTCGCTGTGTTGTGGCTTTTCTTTGACCCTTTTGCTTTTGATTAACTCAGCCTTTATCACAGGAATGAGGTCCAATGTGTGAGAACATGCCTGGGAGGCCTACAGGTAAGTCTGGGTAATATGCAGGTGAATTCCTGCAGGTGAAGAGTAGATGTGAATGCAGTAAAACACTTCTTTTATTCCTGGCAGAAGTCTTGTGTTAGTTACCACAAGTAAATAAAATGTCATTGGTCCAAAAACAGAGATAAGCATAAGTTAAAAATAAAAATAAACAATTTGCAAGAATTTAAACTTTGGGAATTTTGCCTCCAAATCATACATTTCAAAAATCTTTATTTATTTGCAAATTATGGATCATAGCTAAATATGTTAAAGGTATTTTATTTTATTTTGGTTATGGCAATGATATTTCTTGTACATGAAATACTTGATATGAATTACCCATAAGTTTTCTTATCTCCTCTAAATTCAGATTTTATTTCAAAGTTCATTTTTGTAGAGCTGTATATGTCAGCCAAGAAACGATGATCTGAATTACATTTAGATAGTTGGAGTGATAGCTGGATAAGTAAGGCAGCATCATGGTAAGAAAAGGTTGCTTAGCCTGTAACAAATGAGAAGCTGAGAAATGGGTGGTTGGGAGTAAGATCAGATTCATAATAAAGTTCCAGAAGGTTTTGTGCTAAGGCCTGTCTAGATTTTCATGCTTATAGATCACTGGGAAGAGGGATCAGTGTTGAGTTGGCAAAAGGTTCTCTATTCAGAAAGTTAATACTAAAGCTGCCTGTTGTACAGACATTTTTAGAGGACATGGAAAAAGAATGGAAACTTCTTCCAAGATTAAAACTTGTTATTGTGGAGAGAGTGGAGCTGAGGTCTCTAGGGTCATAAATAATGTGGGAAAGATAAATAGTAAATTAGTATTCACTGTTTCTCATCTCATGAGTAAAAGGTGACATATATGCAGTAGAACTTTGAAAGCAGCTTTGGAATTTAATTCAGAAGCAAAAAATATTGTGAAAGCCACGTGTCAAATTCAGAAAGAGACTGGTCACATTCATGAAGATAAGTTTCATCATGGCCTTCATCATGAAGTGTGCACCAGTGTGTTTCAGGTCTATTAGTCAGGAAGCTTGCATGGATATTTCCAGAGATGGAGAGGATATTACACGGGGAGAACATATTTAAAGAGAAGCCATGTCCTGTGGGATTGGAGGACCCAGGGACTTTATCATTCCCAATTCCTTAGAACTGATTCCTCCTGCCTGCATCTGAAAAGTGTAACCCTCCAACAGCTGCTGCTAGTCATTGGGTCCGTTTGGTGGCAGGTCAAAGGGTCAGCTCCCTTCATGGCCATTTCTCCAGCAGCTGACATCCCAACCACTTGTCCTGTTTGCTGCTCAGTTCAGCCTGAAGTTTGCTAAGTGGTCATGTGCAGCACATGCAGCAGGCAGAGCATATGTGCAAAGAAGTAACAGTCAGGGATAGACATTAGGAAGAAGATGGGATAAGCTGTGGTGGTCAGGTGCAGGGCAGATAAGCATACTGGTTTTCTGCCTGCTGGCACCCCCATGCCCTTTTAATCCCTCTTTTTGGCCTTTTTCCCACGCTTGTTCTTTTCCCAACTTCTCTGATGTCTCTTTGCTGTTGTACCTGTCACAAGTAAACAACCATCCTCAACTGGTACCAATGGGATTGGTACCTGTTCTGCTGTAGTCACAACAAATTTGTTACTTCTTGTACTGTTATCTAAGTCATCGTGGCCTTGCATGTTATTACTGATAAGGCTGAGTTGTCCTGCTGCATTTGCTGGACAGTATTCCCTGAAAGGTCAGCTTTGCTTATCTATGAAGTTTGGTCATTGCTTCCCTTAAGAGCCTGTCAGTTCTGGCCATTCCTCCAAGTTACATGTAACTTTGTCAGCTTCTCACACTGTCACTTGTACATCCAGCAGTTTCTCATGGTCTGTTCAGTTAAATAAATCTCATATCAGGGTCTAGTCATCTGCCTGCGTACCTTAAAAAACCACCAAAAACATTTTCTGTTCTTACTGCTTTTTCCTCAGACACTTCTGGCTGCTGTCCGAGAGGATCTTGGTTGGTTAGCTGAGTCTTCTGGCAGACACTGACTAGCTGTTCTGTCTTCTCTGTTGTACAAGAAGTGTGTCAGCTTCTTCCCTTGTGCGTTATTCACATTCTTGTACCTCTTGTACCTCAAATTATCTGTCATCCTGAAACAGTAAGCACTGGGTATGTATTTTACACGTGCTTATGTCTGTAACACCTAGGCCAGTGTGTATGCCTGTTTTTTAAGATGAACACATTCTTAAAAAGTCCTGAAAATTCCAGCATGAACTTTATCTTTTTTTTCACAGATAATGGCACCTTTACAGCCATTGTACATTTGTACATTTGTACAATTTTTGTACATCAAAATCAGTATTATCTAGAAAGTTTACCTATAGACTCAGAGAAGTGGCTGAGTCTTTAAATTATTTATGTCAATATAAGAAGTTACCTGTACATGGCTCATGTTTCTAGACTGATTTTCTGTTACTTAGCAGATGCTCTTATCTGTACTGGTAAAAGAAGGTAAATTCATTAGGTTTTGGCACATGAACAGGGAGAAGGATATTTGCTCTTCCAGAAATGGGGAGTTGCATCAACTTTTGTGTGTATGCTGGGAGAAAAATACATAAAAGGGCTCTGTAGCGATCATTGACTCAATCTCACTTTTCCAAGTCAGGAACAGCTCTTAGCATGTGTTTATCTGAAACCTCAACTGTCAAGAGATTCTGCATCTTCTCTGTGGGATCTATTCCAGTACCTTACTGTTCTTGTTGTCAAGTGATTTTTGCTTTTTTTTCTCCTGAAGATTAACCTAAATCTTCCTTGCTTACAATAAAATTTCTTCCTGTGTGAGCCAGATACATATTCCAGTGCAGTAGTCCTTTCAAATATAAATGCTTGTGACTAAGCCATTTTTCCCTCCAGACTAAATGGCTCTGGTTTGCTCAGTTTTTCTCATGTCACATTTTATATATTTTTCATTGCTTTTTGTCTTCTTATCTTTAAGACATCTCCTGGCACCGGAGTTCTGTTGTCTGTAATACTAACTTGTTTGTAGTCTTCCTGGACTGCTCTTTGGTCTGAACTAACTAGCACACTCCCATGTTGGAAACATGTTCGATCTGCTTGTATAGATATCACTTGAGGGTCCTGAGAAGCACTGAAGGATGAGTAGAGATCTATAAAATGTGATTTGTAAGGCATTTCCTACATATTATACCTGTCCCCGTTCCTCATAAATCTCAGCAGCAGCAGCAACTTAATTATTTTTAGGTCACTGACAGAAAAAAAAAAAAAATGTGCTGTTAAACATCATCAAACTCACTGCTAGTCCCTGTGGAACCCTGCTGGAAATGCTGCCTTTTCAAGGTGATTTCCCAAGTGCAGTCATTGTTTAAGAACTGTTTTTCAGTTAGCTTAATCCTGTTATTATGGGCCTTACTGATACTAAATAGCACTATTTTAATTTTATTTTTTTTTTTAAGAAAAAAATAGAACATCATTCAGTATGTCAGATGTCTCATCTAGGATTGTCTATTGTGTTTATGTAGTTACCTTCATCAACCAAAATTGTTATTTCATCAGAAATAATGATTAAGCAAGTTTAATAGAACAGAAATAATAGTAAAAACAGATTTACTTGACAAGATTAGATTCCAGAGTACTGCACTGACCAACACTAATTATATTCTTATCTTCTACTTCTTTATTTCCTGAATGCATTATTTATCTCAAGATTTATGTTAGGCTAACTAATGTATATCTGCCATTGTTATCTGAAATGACTTTTGTTTTTTTATTGGTACCCTTCCAGACTTTAATAAAAAAAACTTTAATAGCTAAAGATTTACAAATCAACAAGATCACTGAAAAATAGTCTGATCTGTTCTGGACTTCTGGGTGCTGCTTGCTCTGCTATTCTGATTTTAAAAGGTTGTAGTAAATACTTCCTGATACCATCTTCAGTTACAAGGGGAATGGAACGTAATCCATCATTACTTGATATGCTAACTTTTCTTCCATTTTTCAAATGCGAGATAGACAAGTGTTTTCTCCATATTATTAAGAACTATTTCATCCTGATCCACAGAGAACCTACACGATTATTTTTGTTCTTAATTTGCTTGAACATTTTCATTATTCTAAGTTATTGGAGGTGAGAATCCGTCTCTTTTGCCCTTCTTTAACTAGTTACCTGACTTTCACAGCTTGTACTGTCCTACTCTTTACTTCTTTTCTACTTGTGTGATTACAATTATTTTAATCTACTTTTGTTTAACCACCAAACCACGAATGCCTTTTAGTCCATATTATCTTACTTGGCCAAGCCTCAGGTTTTGTACAACTAATGAATGAATAGTTGTAATATTATTTCCTATTGATTATGCCTATAATTTTAAAAGAAATGTGTATGAATCATTTGTAGAAAACATCATGTTCTGGAACTGCAAATTCTCGTTCGTTCATTTCAAACTTGTTTCTGTTCACCTGTAGTCTTCAGATTGTGATTATTACTTTGGAGACAACACACATATATTGTCATTTAACTGTTCTTTATCCCAAAGACAAATTTAGCATTCAGTAAATCAGAAGATCAGTAGGTAGAATATTTGTTGTTCTGTTTTGTTTTTTAAGTGAATTCTACTTTGGTTTTGTGAAAAGCCAGACATGCAATTCCTGTCTTGGTGTCTGAAAGTGAAAGCTCGGTCACTGTGCAGTAGTGGAAAATAGTATTGCTCATTCTAGTGGAAGGGAAGAGAAGAAAATGGCAATTGAGATAAAGTCTGATCCTATCCTGATCTCTGGGGAGGAAGTGTTTGGGTGACTGCTGAGGCAGATGGGCAAAGGGGCAAATGAGGCTGAGCTGCACTAAAATGTCAGATGTAGATGGAAAGGTCTTAGAGCAGCTATTTTTAGCATTTTAAATGCTCTTCTAAAAGAAATATTGTGGAAAAAAGGGAATAGAAGATGGAAATGCCTGCAGTTGCATTTCTTCATGCTACTCACATTTTTAATCTGCCTTTCTGTATGGAAGTGGAATTTAAATAAATATTTATTTATTTAAGTATTCAGTAGGGTTCATCAGAAACTTGAATAAAGACTGCAATCAGATTACATTAAAAATACTAAGCTTATAGCATCCTTTATGCTTGGAATTTTTTTCCCTGATGGAAGAGAGCTTTGATCTTAGATCTGAGATGTATCTAAAATGCAATAAAAAAAGAGTACAAAGAAAATTGGCTCAGTTGTCTTAAGGTATAGATGCTTAAGAGCCTCACAACAGACTTCTCCATCTCAGTATAAAGTAGCACAGATACGTAAGAATGTCCTGTTGTCAGTGATCCAAGTTTCTTGTGTGTGAAAGCAATCAGGCATCCGTGTGCCTTCTCTCCAAGGCACTTGCTGGCAGGCTAAAAGTGTGCGCAACTGTGACTCTTCTCCTTCAGATGCCTGCATGAGGTGATCACCTTGGAAAGTGGGACTTACGTGGCACTGTTTAACAAGTCAACCATTTGAAAACTAGCAAATGAGTGCTCTAGTCCTCCAAAGGGCCGTGAAGGTGAAGGAGGAGTCCTTTGGGAGTGGAAGGACATGGAACAGCCATCTGCTGCAGAGTCACTTCTGAGTGCTGCTCCATAAGTCTTTCCACATGAACTGTAACGGGGTGTCTGTCCTTCACAGGCACATACTCAGCGCCTTGTAGGAACTGTGGAAGGGCAAAGAGTTGTCGGTATTGAAATAGCTCAGCATGCCTTCACACATCAAAGCTGATACACGGTTAGCTCAAATGTAAGCAATCGCTGTACGCTGGCTGTGTTCTGCTGCTGTTCTGACAGCTGAGCTCCTGGCAGACAAAAGGGCCAACTGTACCCATGGGTGCACCAGGCCCAGCACTGCCAGCCGGCAAGACAAGGCGTTGGACCCTCTGCTCTTGGCTGTATGGCCTCACCTCGAGCACTGTGTGCAGTTTTGTGTGCTACAATATAAGGACATGAAACTATTGGAGAGCTTCCAGAGGAGGGCAACAGATGGGGAATGGTCTAGAGGATGAGACACACAAGGAGCGACTGAGATCCCTTGGTTTGCTCAGCCCAGAGCAGGGCAGGGTGAGGGGAGGCCTGATGGCGGCTGCAGCTCCTCACAGGGAGCTGAAGGGCAGCGCTGAGCTCTGCTCTGTGTGACAGTGACAGGGCCCGAGGGAACGGCATGGAGCTGTGCCAGGGGAGGGGCAGCTGGGGGTGAGGGAAAGGGTCTGCACCAGAGGGCAGTGGGCATGGCACTAAGATTGCCAGAGTTTGGACAACGTTCTCAAGCATAGGGTTTGAATTTTGGGTGGTCCTGTGTGAAGCCAGGAATTGGACTCAATGATCTTTGTGGGTCCCTTCCAGCTCAGGATATTTTGTGATTCTTTGATTGTACAACAGTGGGTTATGGATAGTTTCTGCTCCCTGCCTCTGTCAGGCATAGTAGTAATCTGGGAGAATAAAATCAGCAGCTATAGGCATTTTGAATTTATCACTTTACATGTATGTAATTATGTGTAGGAGAGCTCAGTTGTCTTCCACATCCTGCTTTATTAACAGTATTGCGGTTATAGGGACAGCGAGATGGAGTGGAACATTTTCATGATCAATGAAATCCATCCAAATACAACTGCCTCCACCCTCATCCAGTTTTACTATGGCATGAAAATTAAAATTGATATATGGTTTCCATTTTACTCTACTTTCTCCTAAAAGGTACATTTCTGAATATAATATCATGATATGTTTGTGAGTCTGTGTCTTTCTGCTGCAGTCACAGGAGCACAATGTAGAGATTTTCACACTTGTTTTAAACGAACAGACTGATGCTGTAAGGAGTTTATCTTCAGCAGAACGAGGCTCACTGTGTGCCCTCCAGGTTCCCAGAAGTGGCTGTTAGCAGGGGTTGGGCATAGCCCCACTGGCTCCAGCACAGGCATTATGATGCTTTCTACCACTGTTTCCTAGCAATTGCTTTTCATTTTATTGTTATCACATTTGGCAGAAATAAAGAAGTAACAAAATTCTTTTGAAGCAAAAGAAAGAACATACAAAAATTAAAATGCTAAGTTCACATTCAGGATCAACCTTTTAGCTTATGCTTAATTATGTGAAAATAATGTCACACCTCTCTCAGTACATCAAGAAGTAGCTGCAAGTGGAACTAATAATGAAGCTGAAAAGCATAAGAAATACCAATTGCATGTGTTCTGTTCTGTTCTAGATTGTCTCTTAAGCTATTTTAAACCTCATTACAACACGAAAATTACCTTGCATAACAGCATGCACTGTAAGAGCATAAAGAGTTAGTAGAAAATGGCAGTCAAATTCCATCACAATCAGCATTGCTGTTTTTAGGCCAGCTGAGTGCTATTTTCTATGGTTGCAATGTGATTGCTATCATTGTGACAGGAGAAGCTCACAGAAAAAAGTGAAATTCCTTTTGGCATTGCTTGAAGCTAGTTTAAAATGCCCCAACTGAACTGTACAGTGAATTTGAGAAGGATTTCATATCAGGTCATTAGACTTAGTCCAAGTTTAACTTATTATAATAATTTCTGTCTCATTACTTGTATTGCTTTCTATAAAAAAAAAAAAAAAGTCTTCAGAAGAAATAGAACTTTTGTTTCTAATACTCTCTTTAAGAAGCATTTTCTGACACTTGGTATTTGATGAATGTAGAGGAAGACCTAGAAGTATTAAGACACATAAGCAATTTCAGGACTGAAAGCCATTCCTGTAAAGTAGATTAGATGTTAGGATACATTCTTTACTCACGAAGTGGTGAGGCATCAGAACAGGTTGCTGTGGATGCTTCGTCCCTTGAATGTGTTCAGAGTGAGGCTCGATGAAACTTTGGGTAATCTGGTCTAGTGAGAAATGTCCATGCCCACAGTGTGATTGGATCTGGATGGTCTTTAAGGTCCTTTCCAACCAAAACCATTCTGTGATTCTTTGAAGGTAGAGGAGACAGCTCAGCATTGGTGTTTCTCTCCAGAAGCCTCCAGCTCCCTTCCTCTCTCAGTGAACAGCAACTATGTGTAGATTGGGAGATTTGGAAGCTTGTTTTGTAATCCAACAGTACAGGGAAAACGAAGGCACTGTTAAAAAGTAAGTCCTCAAGGAGGATTAGACGTTTTTTGTTTTTTGGGCTAGATTTCAACAGAATTGAAAGATGCCTGGGAATTGTCGTCTAAAGTGGAAGAGGAGACAAGACTGGGGCCATTTAAAAGTGAGGGCACTTACAATTAAAGCATTTTTTTTTAGACAGGCTGTATCCAGCTGTAAGGAATTACCCCCTGAAGATGAAGTTCTGAAAAATGCAGTCCCTTGATTGTGGATTGTGGTGGGTTCCTTAGCTAGCACCTGTCTCAGTCATTTCCAGAGATGTGTTGTCTGACTGTCACTACAGATACAAATACAAGTTGGGCAGGAAATGGCTTGAGAGCAGCCCTGAGTAGAAGGATTTGTGGATGTTGATTGATGAAAGACTCAACATGACTGGCAGTGTGTTCTTGCAGGCCAGAAGGCCAACTGTGTCCTGGATTGCATCAAGAGAAGCGTGACCAGGTCAAGGAAGGTGATTCTGCCCCTCTTCTCTGCTCTCGTGAGATCCCATCTGCAGTACTGTGTCCAGTTCTGGGCTTCAGGGTACAAGAAAGAAGGGATCTCCTGGAAAGAGTCCAGCAGAGGGCCACAAAGATGATAAAGCATCTCCCCCATGAGGAAAAGCTGGGGGACCTGGGTCTGTTCAGCCTTGAGAAAAGAAGACTGAGAGGTTATCTTATTAATGTTTATAAATATCTTAAGTGTGGGAGTCTAAGGGACATGGCCAACCTCTTTTCAGCGGTCTGTGGGGACAGGAAAAGGAAACAGCCATAAACTGGAGCATAGGAAGTTTTGGATTCTCTTTCTCTGGAGATATTCAAGACCTGCCTGGACTACCTGTGCAGCCTGCTGTAGGGGGCCTGCTTTGCAGGGGGGTTGGACTCAATG
>JAOWBP010053958.1:0-10367 GCA_028571105.1 Tragopan temminckii
GGAAAAGAAAACAAAAAACCCCTACAAACATTGTTTAAAAAGAAAAAAAAAAAAAATCTATGAATAAACTTCTCTGACCCAGGCTGTCAGACTTGGCATTCCTGTGTAGGGTTGCATCAGTGTCTTTACGAGAACACTTCACAAACATTCACCTCTCACCTTTAGTGCATTCTTCTGAAACTTTCCATTGCTCAATTTACTCCAGCATGTCAGTTATGTCTCCTTGGGCTTCACCCTAAACTGTTCCTTTTCCTCTTTCCTTGGTACTTACTTTCTGCAGGAAATAATCCCACTTTATTTTTGTTAGCCAATTAATTTACCTATTATAGTATTTCTTCAAAATGTATATTTGTTATTCTATTCCCATAATCATTTCATTTACTTCATTCAAAACTCTTGGATTTTTTTTTTTTTTTGTAGTAAGGTATAGCAATCAGTATTTTTCCAGCCACAGTGTCACCAGTGAGGAAACTGTAACATATTTTCCTAGGTAATTCCTCTGCCAATCAGCTTTTATAAGCTCTTTAGGGGATGTCAGAAGAGAGTGGATAATTAACTATGAAAACTAACAAAAAAATAGTTGCAAAGGCAGATCCTCTTGAAAAAGAAACGAAAGGGCTACAAGCCACTAAAAATGGGAACTCGCTGGCAGATTTTACTGCTTAAGTACAGATCAAATGCACTAAGGCCTGACGTGATGAAAGCTAGAAGTTTGGCCTTCATCCTAAGGGCTAAGTATTTCCCATAAGAGAATACACCACACATCACACTACCCAAATACTTAATGTTTAAAATGAAAATAAAGGGATCAAAGCCATTATTCTGGATGAGAAGAAATAGAGTTCTGATATTTGGTCAGGGTTAGTCAAAGTTTTACAGTAACTGTGTAGTACAAACCCATCATTGTTCAGCGCTTTTCTGTCTCAAATCAGGTTACTTAAGGTCTGTCTTGTTTTTATTGCTGTGCTACATAATGCTAGTATTTATTTTGTACCCATTTTTCTATTTATTTCATTTCTCACCTGTTTTTACTTCTACTCAGTAAATAGCCCTATTCCTGCTGCTATTTCCCAGGCTAGAAAATAGAAGTCTCATACAGTTTCCTGGGTTTATCATTAACTAGTTATGACTTCAGGCAATCAGAATGTTTAAATGCTACTAATGCTTTTGTTACTGATTTGTGTAACAAATTGAAAAAATCCATAATATGTTTTAATCTGGGTTCATTTCACATTTCTAAGAACATTCAACTTCTACCAGCTGTATGCCAGATGTTTTCTTCTTTATGTATGAGTCCAGTTCAACCTATTTTAAGGTCAGTTGCTGTTTCTTATACATGGAAATTCTTTTCAGAAGTACTCCATCCTGAGCTAAAAGCTGGTCAAATTCAATCATAAGCAGTGACAAGGCGAGGCTGGATTATTTTTTTTTTTTTTAAAACAACTCGTAGCGTTTCTAATGGAGTCACAAGCAGGTGGAGAAAGCCCAGTTTTTTTGTCTTTAAACACCAGAAGTCAGACTTGCTCTTTCCACGCTTGCACAGAAAGATACATAGCACATATCGGTCACACATCTATATACAAATGCATGTGGTTAGCCTTTAAGGTTCTTTTTGACATGTCTGGACATGCTTCTATTCTGAATATGTGAAGCTAAACTTTGTCATCAAGCATAAGTACATGGAAGGTGTGGTTGCAAAACTGTAATTAACAGACGTTTTTTCTCTATTACTGTGTCTTACAAGGCACAGGTGCCCATCTGATTATTAAATCCTTGCATTTGAGACTGTTTTGGACAATGCATTTTTGCAGAGGTCTGTTAGTAAATTTGAATGCTTTCCTTGTCTGTCTAACACATCCAACCCTCTACTTCTCAGCAAAGTAAGCTGCAAAAAATCAGTGCAAGGACTTGTAGTAGATATAATTTCTCTTTAATGACTTCTTTCATAATATTCTCTCAGAACTTGGTAGTTTAGTCCCTCTCCAAATGCATTCTTCTCTCTTTTCTCCAGTGGAACTCCAGCAATGGAGTTATGGAAATATGATCTCTCATTAGCTCACTCTTTATCAAACCCTGCTAGTTATCAGGAATGACTGATTTATTGAGTTTTCAGAGATAAATTATCTGCTTGGCTTATGGCTATATCCATACAGATTCTATTAATTCAGTAAGAGCATATGGCTATGTGGCTGTCTATCACAATGAAAATGAAATTTCTTCTAATTAAAGATATAAACTTATTTGCCACCATCCTTCAGCAGGGATATTACTTGAGGTAAGCCAACACTGTGAGAATTGCTCATAATAAAATTAGATCATTCTTAATTAAGTATCTCTACAGAGATATTTCTCCACATCGTAACTGAGTGTTTTTCACTTCCATTAAGAGGAATCTATTTCTCCATCCAACATTACATTCTGCCAGGAACCCCAACCGCTTTCATTTAGTTGGAAACCTTGAGGCTGAGTTCCTGCATAGGACTGTGGTTTGTTGTTGAGTCTAAAGTTTAAAAATCACACTTTGCTTTAAGATACCAGTAATTTTAGGAAAAAAAGGTTGTGGAAATATAAAGCCCTTACCAAAATTAAATCTACATGTCTAAGTTATTGCTTTACTTTAATTTCTTTCTGTTTACTTTGGTATATGCAAACAAAAAAATATTTCTCAACATTTTTTGATGATAAAGTGTGGGGATAAATTTTCATCATTTGTCTGTAGCAGTCACGTATTCCTGCATTTCTGTTGAAGTGCAGCTGTGGTAGCATGGCTCAGAGAGAAATGCATCTCTCAAATGTAATGTTTATCCATTGTGAGATTGCATTTTGTGCTAATCAGGTTGCATTTTTATTGCTTGCAACCCAGCGGTCCCCGAAGTTAATGGAAATTTTCCTATCACTTTTTAATGAGTTTTGGATTTTTATTTTCTGATAAAAATAGTACAGAAATATTTTTTTCTTAAAAATATGAAAAATGCTTAGAGGAGAATCTGGTTGAAAAAAAGTGAGTCCAAAAATAGAAATAAGCTGCCTATTTGTAATTATATGTTCTGGTTTGGGGAAATTTCGTTGATAATTAACTGTTCCTTCAAAATATTCTGTAATTTGTAGTGAAATGCATGCTTCACAATGTGTTACAATAGAGTGTTTGAGTATTTTCACTGCATGGCAAACATCAAATGACAGCACCCTGAATGCTGAATGTAATTGAAAGAATTATATTAACATCTTTAATAAAAATACACGAAAATACTACTGCATAGTTTGATGAGAATTGTCTTGGTGAGAACTTACATCAGTTACAAAGTCCTATTTTTGATTTGTTAACATCTTTCTGTTTTCTTGAGGAAAGTAATGTTGTCTAATTTTCTTTGACTACATCTTGGAGACACTGCAGGGTTTTGCCAAGCATGGATTGCCAGGAAGCTCAATACTCTGTGATGTAAAACAGATGGTTAATAATCACCTTCATATATCCTTTTATTCCCTCAGTATTAAAACATAAATAACTTCTGTACCACTCCAACCATTTGTTAAAATTGAATTTTGGAAGAAATAGGATAAAAAAAATCTAATGGTATGAAAATGTAAAGGTTACAATGATGACTGTTTCCAAGTAACTCTCTTCCATCATTTTTACTGACTTTTATAGGAATTTTCCTGTTGTGATCTCAATTTTATTTTTTCTATCTGGAAAGTAACTTTACAAGTGAACAGCCATCTTTATAAATGCTTGTTTCTTACTGCTTTATTTTAACTCATTGTATTACTCATTATGTTACACAAATTATTAATAAGGAACGATTATTTAATTGGCAGTATTAATTTTGTAACTATCAGCTTTCCATTATGTCTCTAAGATGGAAAAATATCATTTTGTGGATTAATGATTACAAGAATTCTTTAACTCTTCTCTATACTTAATGTGTTAAATTCTATTTCTGCCAAAATTTGACTTCTCTGTTTTTGATGTAGAAGAAATGATGACATGTTTCTAGAGCACTAACTCAAAGTTGGAAATAGAAGTTGCAGGATTCCAGGATCAAAGACAGCAGATGTAAAAGCTGGAAAATCTTCATAGATGAAAAAATATACAACTGGGAAACTATTAAACGATTTATATTGTTAACCCACAGAGCTCCATCAGTTTATCTCCTTTCACATTTGCAAATGCAAAAGAATTATATGTTAAAAAGATGCTTTTGATTTTTTTAATTAAATGCAACTGTGCTGTTTGTGACTTTGTAGCAGAATTGGAAATTAGAAAATCATGTGTAGTTTACAAATAGCAGCATTAATTACATGTAATTAACCAGAAAGGAAGGATTTAACTCAGTCATGGCTTTGATTGCCCTATGAGTATCTGCTCACATGAAATGAGAGTTGACATTTTTCATTTCTTTGTTAGTTATAAGTTTCAAATATCTTTTTATTCTTGCATGAATTGAAACAGATGTATCTGAAACTGAGAGCATCGTATTTCATTCTAATTGCCCGAGAGATGTTCAGCTTGTCAGGGCTCAGCATGGCATAGCAGATGATGACACTTGACAGTGAGTCAAGTACAAGGACTGCTTTTATGTTTCCGGGAAGATCACTTCAGCCTCTTCTATCAATTTATTCATGTAGATTGCAAACTCTTCAGGAGTGAGGCCAGTTCATCTACTGTTCTTACCATCCTGATCATGCACTGCTGTGAAATAAGCTGACAAGCTTTCTCTTGTTTATCATTCCTCCAATATCTTCTCCAAACTCTTCAGCTTTTCATTGACTAGCAAGAAGAAACAAGTTTTAGATGAGGTATTACACAGCCTACAATATATAAACTGTTTCATGTGCAAATTGTCATGGAACAGGATTAGGTGTGTTGTGGAGTCATGTGCACCTTCAGCTGTACCTTCTGTAGGGCTGAGACTGCTGAAACCCTTGTAAAAGTGCTGCACGCCACTGAATGTGCCCAGCAGTAGGTGCTGAGATTTTGTTTCCACCCTTTTAACAAAATTAATGGGCCACATTTATCATAAATAGTAAGAAAAACAGGATGGAAGAGTCTTTCTCATTGTTGGATGAGGGAGATACGTCACTGATAACATGAAGCTAATTAGTTCTGAAGGAAAATAGAAGAATTCTTCTAATTAACTTCCATAAACCTTAGGGTAAATCACCCCTGTTAGGGGTAGAATTGTCCTGGAGAAGAGGAAAAATGAATCCAGCTATCTAAAAAGTTTTACTTTTAGTGATATGTCAGGTGCCCATTATAGCTGGTTAGTGGAGAAAAATTACAAAAAAAAAGTGATTTGGAATTACTCCTTTAAAAAAGACGAAACTATAGAATAGTATTTTAAATACAATGTGCTTCTCTTCTTGATTAACTTAATCTGAATTCTCCTGGATTAGTAGCTATTCTGTTGAATTACCTTTATTAATGATATCACCCTTTGCCATAAGCCTTAGATGAAAACTTGCTCTATTTAAACATAATTTCACTTTTTTTTTTTTTTGGTACGTGATATATAGACCACATTTCCCAAAGGTGTTCGGAATCACAGGTTTAGAAAGAGGAATGCCTCTTTAAAACAGCTGGTCATAACTGTGCATGTAGTGTGTAGCGTACTGCAACTATTTATTGAAGTTTTGAGAGAATGCAAGTTTTTAAAATTTGTTTGTTAACCTGATAATGTCTGAAGAGATGGTTCTCTATCCACTGGTTAGGCCAGAAACTAAATGGTGGATAAGCAGCATGACTACAGGACCTCTTAAGGAACTCTTAATGACTATGGGTCTTTGATTTCCAGTATTTTATTTCTTCTAAGTCATAGTGGAAATTCTTTTTGAAACTGGCAGAAAAAATGTGAATCTTTCATTTCAGAATATTATTAGAAATATTTAATCTGTCAAAACATCACCTATTATGTCCTTGAACAAGCAAAGAAACTAAATAAATAGTACCACATATCTTGAAGGCATGCAGCTGGCATATCCCTAATGAGATTTATTTATGTAATGGACTTACTTTGACCATTAAGTCACATGGCATAAATAAAATAGGTTAGGACAATTTGAAGGAAATGATTTCTTTATTTAATTTGACCTGAGCAGAATGATTGAAAAGAATACTTGACGAAAGATCTCTTCGGGCTTGGTTTTGCATTGTCTCCATTCTGGAGAAAAGAAGAGAAAATGAGTTAATATGGTTCAGTATTTTGTATCACTTTGTAGACTGTTTATTCTTATGTGCCAGAATATTAAAGAGATGACTCATAAGTGAGAACATTTTGTCCCCCAGTTTTAAGATGGACAAAAGAAAATGATGCTGTTGTTACGAGTAGAACAGTAGTTCCAGACTTGATTAAACCCACTCATTACAAATTACCCCAGCCTCAAGAGTAAAGACTCATTTTGGTAGTGGTGATGTGTGTCTCCCCTGGCCATGGAAGGATATGGGTCTGTGGAAGACCAGAAAAGTCAATAATTCATACAATCATAAAGAAGACATCCCTCTATTATGACTGAATTGTCATACTGGACCTCAAAAAATATTTTTCCTATTGTTAAATTTACTATTGATTAAAGCAAGCCAAATGCACACCAGCTTCCAAGATATTCTTGAATGGAATGCTTCAAAATTCATTAATTTTTAGGAACAGCACTCTCAGATTATTTCTGTAGCCAATTTTAAAAAAGTAGTTAAAAGGTGTTTCAGTGGCACACATGCTCTATGATCACCTTGCTGTTATTTTGTTCTTCTTGCCTCATTTCTAAGGGCAAGCCTTGTATAAAACTATATGGAAGAACTAGGATTTGCATCATTGCACATGTATGCAATGATATAATAGAAAAGGTGTCAAGAAAGTACCAGATACACAAGGCGTACAAATGAAGAAGAAAGAGAATTATATACCTCAGTTCTTCCAGTTATAAGCAAGTTAGGTACTGTCTGTAGTAATGAAATAATTTTAGGCTGTCAGTATGCGATTAAGATGAAAATCTGTCTCTAAGTGGGAATGAATGTAAATCAATAAATTGGTGTAATGAATTTCAGTAGCCAATTGTAATATTTTGCACTGGCTGGCATGATTTGTTAGTGAATCATTTGATCAGTAACTAGCATCTTCATTTGTATGTTTATGCAATTGTTACTAAGAGCAAATGTGAGTAAGACTGGAAACAATCAATTATTTATTTATTCATTTTGTGTTCCATAATCTGGCTTGGACTGAAAACTTCAGGATTTAGATATTTTTTTCCACTTGAAGTTTTGTCAGCATGTTAGAATGCTGGATGATAGATGCTTAAGCTCAGTCCTTCTGTGTCAACGCAATCTGGCTGCGACAGTAAGGTTGAATTCACCTCTTTCAGAAACTCAGCTCATGTGTAATGTCTCCTCATTAAGTAATTGCTTTGCAGGCCTGCTGGTATCTCAGTAACAATCTGTTTATTTGGTATCAGTAGGCTCATCATCCATTTGAAGGCCAAAATCTCTGGCAAGAGGAGTGCCTCTGAATGGACTTCTGGGCTACTTCTTGTGACAGGATCAAGATCTACATGAAGATAGAAAATCTGTCTTTGTTCATGGTGAAAAGATCCACAATAACAAATTGTAGCAAACCTCTATCCCCCACGCCACCCCCTTCAAACTTCACAAGAGAAACAGAATTTTCCTCTTTGTTCTGTCCGAAGCAACACGCACCTCATTCAGCAGTTGACGAGACACGTCTTGTTATCAAGAAGAAAATAATTGAACTTCCTTGCTGATAGGAATGTTTAGAAAACATCATTATCCACAGCTGTACTTCCAGTAAGAGCAAACAGTCCTTTTTTAGATGTCAGCGGGTGGAAATCTCAGCAGAAGGATGCACAGTTGTTATGATTCCTGATGACCCTTCTTGTTTTTATTCCACTCTGATAGTGAATGTCTGCTGGGATGTTGGTGTTTCTAACCTCCTGGGCCGATCCAGGGCTTGTTTCAAAACACTGTTGATTTATATTTAGCTACCTAAGAATTTCCTCCTTTAACTGCACTGGACAATGTCTCAATTCAGGCAATACTTCAGCCATAATTTGTGACTGCTTTATTAACTTCTTGGTTACAAAATGGTGAAACAAAATAGGCTGAGTGGTATTTAACTGAATGACAAACCCATGTCTGAGTTGATCAGTACATTCTGATGAACCACACTTTTTTCTTTTTTTTTAATAGAAGTGTTTTAACATATTTTAAAATGAGTATTTTGAACATGCTAGGATACCGAGTGCATGTATTTTATCTGCTGCCTTCAAAAACGGAGCAAATCCATGATTCCGAGACCATATTTTTAAAGAGGTATATCACAGCTTCTACTGGATGATCCTAATGGTCTTTTCCAACCTGTATGATTCTATAAATACAGTGACCCTTCCTCTCCATCCTTACAACATGGCTCTGTAACACAACTTGGGCAGGGACTGCTCCCCACGGATGCAGGATCTCCCCAAAGTCCTATGGCAGGGGTTGAGATGCAGCAGTTTTGGTCACTGTTTCTGTTTGATTAGTAATAGGGAACGAGGAAAGCTGATCTTCATCAGTACAAAAATGCTTAAGTCTGTGCTGTGGCAGCTTCTGCTCATGCTGTGCAGAAGCAGGGGCTATCTTCTATGCCTGCTGTCTGAAAAAAAGACTTGGTTGTTTACGTACTTACTTTCCCAACACGAATTCTTATCCTTTTCCACCATTTCATGCTGAAATTTCACGCTGCCTCCTTTTGGCAGACCGATGCTTTTCTTAGGATGCGCTCTCCAAGCCTGCATTTTTCTTCCGTACTCTAACCCATGCGCTGAGACACTTCTCCTGACTTTTCTCTTTGGCTTGAGCTGCCCAGTAACTCCTGCCTGCCAGGATCAGGGCCTTGAATTAATTGCTCCCTTTCCAGCAGAACTGCCCCTCATTTCAGGAGGGAGATGGGTGAAGAGATCCAGCTAAAAAGGAAAGGCATGGCACAAGCTGCTTGTAGTTAAAATCTCTGTCTTCTTTTATTTCTGGAGGAGGAAACATAAAATAAATCCATTTTCTCTGAACTTTAATGACAATAATATGTTTTGAGATGTTTTTGTATTTTACTGTGTTCTTTAAAAAAAGAGTTTTTGGGAAATTATAGGTATCAATCAGGAAAAAAATGGTCTTTTTTTTTTTTTGTTGTGTGATAAGATGCCTAAATCTGACAAGCAGGAGAAGGTCAGTGCAGAGAACTTTTAATTCTTTCAGTATATGACTTCAGGTACTGTTTGAATGAAAGGAGTTAGCTGGCCTGTAGTACCTCACTGGTGAATTAGGGAGAGGCGAATCATATCTACAATATTCAAAACATGAAGGTAAGCAAAACTGTAACATGTTTGTGAATTTTCATTTTTAGATTTTCTTTTTAAATAGTGCTAAGAGTAGTATAAATGAATGCTGTCTCTTAATGTAAGCAAATACAAGTTCTCCAACATCCTTACATCAAATTCTGTGATATTTTACAATTTCATTTTATATTTAGGTTTTTGTAGTAAGAGTGTTTTTAATAAAAATTCCCACTCAGTCCTGCAAACTGATGGATGAAAGTGAACTCCGAAATTATCTGTAACTTCAACCTGAGTATTTGTTGGGACGCCAGGAACACTTTGATCTCCCTGCCTTATTTGTCACAGAATTAGCCCCTCATCTGGCCACATTGTTGTCCTGTTGCTTCAGTGGGGAAATGTCCTACACAACACTGTTAGCATTGAGTGATCTGGTAGGTGCAAGGGATGCACCTAGCGATGTGCACATCTGCATCCCATGCAGTATTCCCTGGGCTGTCCGTTCCTCAGCCCCCTCTCTACTGTGAAGGGGTGGTTGGGCAGAAGTGATGAAAAGTAAAGGGGCATCTGGCAGTTAACAGATGCAGGTCCTCAGTTGCCACAAGAGCTGTGCAGTTGCAGATGCAATGCCGTGGGCAGCAGCTTATCCTACCAAGTGGTCTTGTTGCCTGATTCTGCAGTGCAAAGAGGCAAGGTGGCTCTTCCATTACCAGGGACCACTGTCTGCACGCAGGCACAGTAAGGCAGCACCTGCTCTGGGTTGGCATGCGAGGGATGCTCTCCTGCATCTCTCCCTGTTCCGGTCGGGAGTTTCGGTCTCGAGCCATAGAGGTAGGGCCTATGCTCAGCGTCTTCGAGGCCCGAATTGCCCAAGAGGGCTGGGAAAAGGCGACGCTGGGCTGGGGCAGGTGCTGCACGCCCGGCCGGCGGCACCACCGATATCGCCCTCGCCGGGGCCGGCAGCGACGGGCGGAGAGGGAGGCCGGGAGGGAAGGCGGAGGCGGACGGGAGGCGGGCTGCGCCGGGCGGTCGCCGGGGGGAGGCGGTGGCTG
>JAOWBP010053960.1:0-10366 GCA_028571105.1 Tragopan temminckii
GTGCGGCGGCGGCAGCAGCAGCTTATGGGGCCCGGGGCGATTGACGGCTCGTGGGGAAGCGGCCTGCGGGCGAGGCCAGCCGTGGGCCGCCTCTGGCCGTGGGGCGGTGATCTCCGCTGCGCGTGGAGCAGAAGCACGCGTGGAAGCGGCGCGCTGCTGGGTGATGCCCGAGCGTCCCGGCTGAGAGCAGCCGGGCTGGCCGGGGAGCGGGGACGCACGGGGACGCACGGGGTGCTCGGGAGGAGGTCGGTTACCTGGGCGGGTGGCCCCTCCCGCGTCGCTGCTCGCCCGTCGCCGATGACGAACAGCTCCCTGTGTAAACTCCGGCCGCAATCCTCGCCTGCTCGCATCGCCCGGCCGGCCCCGGGCACCGTGACGTGGCCGCGCTGTGATTTATGGCGTTGCTGGGTTGCCCTGAGCCTGGCCGTGCTGCTCTGTGGGCCGGTTGCTGCGCGCTGCTCCGGCCCCGGGTGAAGCGGCGATGCCGGGTGGCGGTGCTGAGGAGCGGCGCGGTCGGGTTCGCGGTGACGATGGGCTCTGAGCTGTGCTGCCCTTTGCGGAGCCTTGGGGTGGTGGCACTCGCTGCTTGCTGTCCCCTTTGGCCTGGGGACGAAAGGGTCCCCGTGTCCCGGAGTGTCCTTTGGAAGCCGGGTGGGGGCTGAAGGAGGGAGCGGGAGAAGTGGAATTGTACGGGGCAGGTCGGGAGGGTTGGGGCTATGGAATCACACCCGTGGTGCAGGATGTGGGCCATTTCCTTGTGGGTGTCTGCAAAGGGACACCCCGTGGGTGTGCCCATAACGGGGGCAGCAGCCCAGGGTAAAGTGCTTGAGACTTTTGACCTGGGGCCACGTGGCTGGCAGCCGGGGCGGGCACGCTGCCCTATAAATGCCCACTGCACTGCCAGCTGCACTGCCAGCAGCCGGTCCCTCCTGCCATGGCTGATGTCAAAGAGCCCGGGGTGGCAGAGCCAGCTGTCCCCATGGAGCCCCGTGTCCCCATGGAACCCGGTGTCCCCACAGGGCCGGATGTCCCTGCTGATGCTGCTCCATCCTCAGGGGCCATGTCCACTCGACGGCTGCGCAGCGAGGACTACAATGACTACAGCTCTACTGATGTGACCCCGGAGGGCAGCCCGCCTGCGGGCATCAATGGCTTCACACGGCCTGAGTCCTACCAGCGCTTTGGGGAGAGCAACGGGACCACGTGAGTGTGCACCTGGGGGAGAGCCTGGGGGCTGCATCCAGCAGCATGAGGGAGGTGATCCTGCCCCTCTGTGCTGGTGGGACCTCCCCTGGAGTGCTGCATCTAGATACGGAGCTCTCAGTGTGGGAGAGACGTGATCCTGTTGGAGTGTGTCCAGAGGAGGGTCCCAAAAATCCTGCAAGGACAGGCTGGGGCTGTGATTCTATGGTCCCTTCACCTTCTGTTCCTCAGGTGGTACCAGACCCTGATCCATCTCCTGAAGGGGAACATTGGCACCGGGCTGCTGGGGCTGCCCCTGGCTCTGAAGAATGCTGGCATCCTGGTAAGCATCTCCTCACCTTGTGGCAATGGGGTTGCTGTGTGCTTCCCATGCTGTGCTCTGCATGTAAATAGAAAGGATTAAATAGACCAGAAAACCTTTTTTTTTTAATCCAGCCTATGCTCCCTTTGTTACCTTTGTAATAGCAGTGCACAAGATAGTTTGAAAAACAATTCATCTTGGTGTTTTGTTACATCCTACTGCCACAACGTGCTTGTTCCTCGCATATCTGGGACGTCCTGTGGGATTATTCTCCCCTCTCTTCCCTGCAGCTGGGTCCCCTGAGCCTGTTGGTGATGGGTGTTGTGGCTGTGCACTGCATGAGCATCCTGGTGAAATGCGCCCACCACTTCTGCTACAGGTAAGGAGCAGCACCTGTCTTCCCACAGCTCTTCCATCCTTCCCTCTGGCTCCTGGGGTTTCCCTGGAGCCTCCCAGCAGCGGGCTGCCCACGTGAAGCCTCAGCCAGGAGTCGTTTCTGGGGCTTTGTCACCAGCTGTTTACCGATGAGTGCTACTATAGGAGCCAGCAGGTGGAACTGAGGTGACATCCCTTCCTTCTCTCTCCCCATTCTGGACAGGTTCCAGAAGCAGTTTTTGGACTACGGGGGGACTGTGATGTATGGGCTGGAGTCAACACCCATTTCCTGGCTGCGGACACACGCCGTCTGGGGAAGGTACTGCTGCCCCCAGGGCAGGGCTTCGCTGTAGCTGATGTAGGGACAGTGCTGGCAAACAGCACCAGGAAAAGAGGAGGGTAGCACTGGGATCTTTCGCTTAGGCAGCTGAGTCTTAAGGGACATGCTCTTACTTCAGTATAGTACTGAAAGGGTGGAATAAGCACATGCAGTGTTGGGAGGATGGGAGATAATGGCCTCACATTGTGCCGGGGGAGGTTCAGGCTGCAGGTTAGGAAATGTTTCTCAGAAAGAGCACTGATGCAGTGACACAGCTGTCCAGGGAGGTGGGGGGGTCACCATCCCTGGAGGTGTTTGAGAACCACAGAGATGTGGCACTGAGGGATGTGGTTATGGGCATAGTGGTGGTGGGCTGGGGTTGGAATTGGGGATCTTAGGTGTCTGTTCCATCCTTAATGATTCTGTGAGTCTCTGATTAAAAATGAGGGAATAATGCGTGTGGCAGCATTGGCTGGTGCTGACCCCACTGAGGGGTGGGAGTGGGGATGAGGGAGCCCAAGGTCTGTGGGGCTGGTTGGGGGTACGTTCACTTTTCCAAGCATGGAAGAGAAGTGACCTGCACATCCCAGCCTTTGAGGAAAGGAGCGTTGCTGCTGGATTTGAGCTAACCCAGGTGTGCCCCTATTTCTGAATGGCCCCTTTAATGAGTGCCTTTTTCTTTTCCTAGGCGTGTGGTGGGACTCTTCCTGATCCTCACTCAGCTGGGTTTCTGCTGTGTGTACTTTGTCTTTCTGGCTGACAATCTGAGGCAGGTGAGGCTCCCGCTGTGTCCCAGCCCTTCCCTCAACAAAGCTCTGGTTTCTGTAGTGGGTGCTGCTTTGTAAGGCACAAATCCTATACCTGAGCAGTTCTGAGATGCCCTGCAATTTTGTGAAGATGGCTCGGAGCTGCCTGTATTGGCCAAGAGGAGCAGAGGCTCCTTCCTGGGAGGAAATGCAGGAATGGGGTCACAGAGGAAGCATTGCGCTTCTGATGTGCTGCCCAGCTCGCTAATTGCCTTATCGATACTCCGTATGGACAGCAGTGCACAATGGCATGGCATGAACCTCTCTCAGTCTTGTTTGCATTCCGTTTTTTTGCCTCATCCTGTGGCCCTGGAGCTTAATTACAGGTTGTGTTGGAAGAGTTTCCTTCTGCCAAGCATTAGGAGAAAATAAACAGAAACCCTGAACCTGCCTGGCTCCCGTGCTGCAGGAAGCTGCCAGTACATCAGTCCATGTTCACAGCCCCTGCATGGCTCAGTGCTTTACAGATGATGCTGAGCATCGCTCCCCCTGTGTGCTTCTACAGCCACAGCCAGGTTCCTCCCATCACAGCTGTGCCCTTTACATGGGGTTGGGTGCACTGCTCTCAGTGCTGGGTGGCGGGCAGCACGCCTGTGCTATGGGGAGGCTCAGCCACCCAATTCCTGGGGCAGAGCCCTCTGTGGGGCTGAGAACATGGCCTGGAGCGCCTATGGGGTTAAAGAGCCTAAGGGAAGGATGAATGACTTCTATCGGGAAAAGCAGAGTTGGTCTGCCTGGCCTGGGGTGGGCTTCCAACATCCATCACCGTGGGATTCATCAGGCATTCCTGTGCTTTCCCAGGTTGTTTCCTCTGCCAACAGCACCACCACTGACTGCCAGTCCAACAGGACGGTGACCCTCACACCCACCATGGACTCCCGGCTCTACATGCTCTCCCTGCTGCCTTTTGTGGTGCTGCTGTCATTCATCCAGAATCTCAAGGTCCTGTCCATCTTTTCCATGCTGGCCAACGTGGCCATGCTCATCAGCCTTGTTGTGATCTACCAGTACATTGTCAGGGTACGTTGTGACGCCCTGTGTGTTGGCAGAGCTTGGTGGTGGGGTTGGGGTGGTGATGTTGTGTAGTGGCCTTTCCCCCTGTCCCATGGGGAAGGGAGCTGTGGGGATGAGCTGTGCTCTGAGCTGCACGTGGGCTGTTTTCCAGGACATCCCCGATCCCAGTGCCCTGCCTCTCGCTGCAGCCTGGAAGACCTATCCTCTGTTTTTTGGCACGGCCATCTTTGCTTTTGAAGGCATCGGGGTGGTAAGTCCTGGTGTGTGGCTCAGCCCCCGCTCGGGCTTGCAGTCAGCACCTGCTCTGCACCGCAGCTGTATTTGCAGATGGATTTTTCAGGTTGTAGCCCAGCTTCTGGGTGATGCTGTTGGCTCCAGGCTGTCTCCTGGGTCAAACTTCGTTGCGTGCGCTCCAAACCTCAGGTGGGTGCTGTGAGCTGAGCTCTCCAGGAGCTTCACAAAGCCTTAGGCTCTGCGATTAGAGCCAGATCCTGGCTCTTGGTACTCAGAGTCTGGGGGCAAAAGCATAGCACAGCAACATATGATCCATTCCCCTCTCTGCTGGCATCACCTTCCTTCAGCCACACAGCCCCAGCCCACGCAGTGCCAGCTTGGCATGTGCCTTGTGTGTGAGGCTGTAAATGTATGCATCCCACTTCTGGCTGGTCTGCGCCGCACTGAGCGAGTTGTCTTGGGCTGCACATAAAGTACACACCATATAGTTAATGTATATAAGTAGGAAAACTCTTTTTATTTCTTTATAATTTTTATTAAAACATAAAAAGGGGAAGAGGGCAACAAAAAGATAAAAGGAGCGGGTTGGCTGCATCTGCTGTAAACAGAGGAGCTGGGAAGGAGGCGGAGTGGGTGGGAAGCATAATGGCCCACTGAGATGCTGCGGGTTGTTTCCGGAGCTCCCTTCAAAGGAGGAAAAAGTGTTTTTATCTCAGAATATGAGATAGCAGTGTAAACATGGGGCTGCAGCGTGCCAGGTCCCTGCAGGAGGGGCATTTGCAGAGTACTGTGCCCAGGACAGAGGGCTCGTGCTGGAGCATGGCGTGCACACACACACACACACACACGCACAGCTGGGAGGTGGAGCAGCACATAAAACCTATTCTGATCCTGCTACATCAGCAGCTGTGTCCCTGTCTCTTTCCTTGAAATGCCCACCACCCAAGGACGGCTATAAAAAAAAAAAAATAGTTGCTGAAATACTTGAAGCAAATAGTAGTATAAAGGCAAGGGGTTGTCCCTGCTCTTTTTTTAATCCCCTTTTTTTATTGCCTTACCTGTTTGCAATCTGCCCATACATACTCGCAGGGAGAGGAAAAAGGGTTTCAGCCTTCTCAGTCTGTGCTGTGAGCAATAAATGTAAGGCACTGTCCCACTGGGAGCAGAGGATTCACATCTCTGGGGCAGCAGCTGGTGGGGTCTCCACATTCCTTGCATGGCCCTGGGCGCTGTGCACGGCCCTGGTTGCAGAGGGCAGCCCTCAGCTCCAGGGTTGCCCCGCAGGGCTGGGAATGCAGAGGATTGGGGAGGACCCCCTGTTCCATCCTCCTCTTCCTCCTGCTCCTTTCACAGGTGCTGCCTCTGGAAAACAAGATGAAGAACCCACGGCAGTTCCCTCTGATCCTCTATGTGGGGATGACAATTGTTACCATCCTGTACATCAGCCTGGGTGTGCTGGGCTACCTGCGCTTCGGGGCGGCCATCCAGGCCAGCATAACACTCAACCTGCCCAACTGCTGGTGAGTGCTGCCCAGGGACGTTGTCCTTACTTGCCCAGGTGAGCCTGGACAGAACCATCTGGAGGAGCTGTCACCCACATCCTTTTAGATTTTTCCCTTGGGATTAGGTGGTTGCGTGCTGCAGTGCTCTGTATTTATCCTGGAGGAGGAATGCAAGCAGCTCCTCTGCCTTTGGGATGAGAAGCGTGGAGGCTCTTAGCATTCAAATGTTGGGCAGAACTCAGGATTTTGAGTTTGTGAGGCTGATGTGGTCACCCTGTGGGGCTGGGAGCCCTTCCAGAGGAGGTCTCTGGCTGTGCATGGTGCTGGGTCACACTGCCAGCCCCTACTCACAGCTGACCCATAGTGCTGGCAGCCTCAGCTGTGTCTGCTCCAAAGGAACACGTTCCCTTTAGAAGAGGATAAAGTGACTCAGGCTACAGGCAGATCCTACATCACATCTGTGTTTCTAGGAGCATCTACTTTCTGGTTGGGGGTGGGCAGAGCAGGGCTGTCAGGCAGGGCAGAGGAGCGTGGCCCTTTGGCAGCAGGGCACGGGGAAGCCCAGCAGCACAGGACAGGAGTGCTGTTTCTGCAGTGACTCAGAGCGTGGAATGCTTCAGTGTCACTGCACGTTTCTTCCTGGCAGAACACCTGATGTAAGCTGTAAACACTGAACTTGGAAATGTGTTATCTGTCTTGTTAAAGGCCAATAACTGGGACAGAGGCTGGGAAACTCAGACTGAAGCCTCGAGAACTTATTCCCAGGCGTGTGTTGCCCAGGAGGTGATGGGTGAAGGTTTGCTTTGGGAACAAGTGCTTTGCCAGCAGGTTTTCTCTTCAGTGGCACAAGGCAGCAGCTGCAGAAGGGTCAGAAGGGCTTGGGGTGAGAGATCTACCAGTGTGGGTACAGATGAGGTCTGAACAGAGGATGCTACACCCTTCCTTCACTGCAGCCATTGCCTGGAGGTCTCCAGGAGCACATTTAGTGAATGTGTACTGGAATCGTTGAGATAGAGGGTGACTCAGGGCTTTTCAGCCTCATTGCTCTGTAACCACAGCTTCCTTGAGCGAGGAGTGTCGGTGCCCAGGGCTGACCACAGCCTCCTGAAATACCGCTCCTTGCAGCCTCCAGAGTTGCTTCACCCTGAAAGGTGCTATCCTCTGGGAAGGAGGGGCAGATGTTGGCTGTGTGCAGCCTGTTGAAGGTGTGCAGTGACCAAACTTACGGCCAAAGGAGGATTTCCGTGCCCATGTGGCCTTGGGTTTTCTGTTGGTCAGAACTGGTTCTTGAGCTCTTCCTCTTCTTGGTATTCAAACTGCCTTTTTGTCCTCACCCGACCAGTGCACAACTGAGACCCAGCCTTAATCTGAACCTTTTTTTAAATTTTATTTTAATAACATCTCTTAAACATAGATTGCCTTCGAGCACTTAATTGCTTTATGATGTTCCCTTAATCAAGCAGTAGGAGATGAGGAGCATAGGATAGGTGGCTCAAGGCTACTGTGCACCCGGGCTTGGGAGCACAATGTGCTCGGCTGAGCGCTGCCCTCTGGACTCTTCTGATAGCTCTGCCCTTTGTTGGCTGCAGAATCGCTGGGTAATGTGGTTTGGAGAGAGGATGGTGAGATTGTTGGGTCCATCCACCTGCTCAAAACAGAACCCGTTTAAATGTTGAGTGTCAATAAGGATGGAGACTCCCAGCCTCACTGTGCCCCTATCCTGGTGCTGACTGACTCTTCTGGATGCAGCTCTGCTGCCTCTCGGATTTCTGTTTCCCTGAGTAGAGCCTATCTTTGTCTTCTCCACGTCCTCCCAGAAGAGAAAATCCACCTAGTTGCAAACAGGAAAAAAGGAGCTATTTCCCTTTGTTCAACCCAGTAGTGGAGTTTTCCCGGTGAAGCTCAAGCTGATCACTACCCCTGGGGTGGGTGATGGACACAGCTCCATTCTGGGCGATGGGCTGAGAGCAGGCACTGCAGGCTGTGGTCAGTATCGGTGCTGCTGCCCATCTCTGTGGTCGGGGCATTTCCTAATGCTTGGGTATCTGGGTGTTGTCTGTGTGTGGTCACCTTGTGTCACTGCAGACCTTGACCTGGTTGGGCAGCCAGAGCCTGCACCCCTCTATGGGCAGTGCTGACCCTGCAGGATGCATTGCTTTGTGCAGTGCTGGTATACGCGAGTGTCTAGAAATGCAGATGAGTGCCTCGTGTCAAGGAGCGTGTTGGGCTCCAGCCCCCAGGCCAGGGACATAACAGATTTCCCCGTGCCCTTGGGAGAAGTTAGGAGCAGAACACCACTCTGTATGATTTGCTTTTATTTTGAAACAGCCCTTTGCATCTGTGCCCAGGAGATTTCCCAAGGGGAAGAAGCACTTGGGAGGCTACTGGCCCCACTGTTGACCTGCTGCTCCTTACAAAGAGCTGGAGCCTCTAATTAGGTGTGGGCATGTTGCAATGGCTTGGATGTTGTGCTATCTCCTTGCTGTCTCTTGCACAAGAGGTGTCTCGGTGGGTTGAATGCGTTAGCCCTTAATGTGCCAGAAGGAAAAGAGCTGAGATGCAGAAGTCCTTGTAGGCAGAGTGCTTCTGCTCTGCTTTATGGAGTTGGAATCATAGTATCTCCCAGGTTGGAAGGGCTCCACAAGGACCATCGAATCCAACTCCTGGATTGGCACAGGAACACATCTCACTGTTCTCTCCTTCTCATTTGCAGGCTGTACCAAGCTGTCAAGCTGCTCTTCTCCTTTGGGATTTTCTTCACCTACGCTGTGCAGTTCTATGTCCCTGCTGAGATCATCATCCCACCACTGGTTGCCCGTGTGCCAGAGCGCTGGGGCTGGCTGGTCAACCTGCTGCTGCGGGTGGTCCTGGTCGGCATCACCTGTGAGTAGAAAGCAGCCTGTCCCAGAGCCTTTGTCCTGCTGTCTGAGTCCCACTGAATTTGGAGAAGCCATCAAGTCCCATCAAATTTTGTAGGATGCATCCCAGCAGCTGATCTGGTGCTTGGGTAGCCCACACTGGAGCTTTGGAGGGGTGCGGATGCGGCAAGAATGAGTTCTTCTCACCCAAAAGCCACGTGCTGGCTAGAACAGCAAGACTTGGGGGCACCCTCTGCTCCTCCAGCTTGGAGTTGAGGGCTTGGAAGGCTTTTTCAGGTGGCTTTTAGTGGCCATAGGAGCTCAGAGACCTCTTGGAGAGCTGTGATCTGTCCCAGTTCCGCACTAAGGTGCGGCCTGGTGCTTGCTGTAGAAGTCATTTGTTATGTGCAACTGCTCCCAGGAGTTTGAAGTTCAGTCAAACTCATGATGTTAGCAGTTGGGAATGAGGTTTGGCCTATCTGCCTGCTTCAAGGGAAAAATCTGAGCTGGGAAAAGCAAGTTTGTAGAAGTTTAAGGGGTGTCAGTTCAGTGAAGCACAAGGGTGTCTGATTTTTGGCTGGCTTTGATTCCTGTAAACTAAGTCCTGTAAACTAAGTCAGCACAGCTGAGATGCTTCACTGAGATTCCAGGTATTGCCCCCCCGAAGCACAGCGTTCCTGCATGGCGTGGTGCTGCCAGTGCATCAGAGCTGAACATTAGAGACCTGATCCTGTGTCTCAGTAGCTCTGGTTTGGGCTTGGCTGCATCATGGCCAGGAGCTGTGTGTCCGTGTCTGCTCTGCAGCCAAAGTCACTTCCCCATCCCATTATTGCTCAGCGCGTGAGAAGAGGAAGCTTTGATCTTGCTGCCTTTCATTTCCTCAAAATGAGAGGAGAGAAACCTCTCAATGTCTGTTCTGCCATCTTCCACCCTCACGTGGCAGAGCTTCAGGAACTTTTGATCTTGGGCCCTGTCCCTCCTGCCCCACAGAGCTGAGATCCCATTGGGTTCTGGTGTGGAGAGGCTCAGAAGTTGGGGTGCACCAGACTGGGAACAGGGCTGACAGCAGCACTCGTGCTTTGGGCTGGAAAAGCAGCAGGGTGCTGGAAGGACACTGGTGCCTTTGTACCTCCTCCCTTTATCTTTTCGTATAAGAAATTGCTGTTGGCAAGGATAAAAGCAATTGGGGGGGCCGTGTGAATATTCATGGCATGAGCGTGTGGCCACAGAACATCGTGGCTTTGGCTTCCAAAGAGAGGATGCAATTTGGTGTATGGGTGTCTTTCAAGCTCAGACTTCAAACCCAGTGCCCTTAAAACCCCCTTGGAACGAATCCCTGCAGAAAGCACGGCCGTTCCCCTGGAGGCTGAGGGCTGCAGCTGGCACTTCAGCTCTGTTTTAGGGGAAGGAGGGGGTTCATTCTGTTTGCAGGGAGCCCACAGAGCGCTGTGGGGTGGGATGAGGATGTGTTGCCCAAAGCCTAGTGCTGTAGGTGCTCTTGGAGCATGAATGCTGCAGAGTTTGCAGCCACCCGTTGGAAGCTGGAAGGAAGCTCCTGGGGGATTTTCCTTTGCTGCAAATGTTCCCCCCCAGGCTGCCCTCTGGGGGCAGAGGGGCTCTGACTGCTTACCAACCACACACATTCATTCAGGGTGGGCTTTTCCCCACACCTCCTCTTTTTGTGGGTTCTCTGAGGTTTTGCAGTTCCCCAGGTGTGAGGCAGAGACCTGGGGGTGCGGGGGAGATGGGGCTGG
>JAOWBP010053961.1:0-10363 GCA_028571105.1 Tragopan temminckii
CATCCTCTACACTGCTGCTGGCGAGAAAGGTCCCACTTGGAGTTTGTGGCAAAAAGCCTCAGGAGAGACCTGAGGCCAACCCCTGGGATTTTGGAGTCAAGCATACAGGGGGTGTGAAGAGTGCAACACTCCAACTGAAAAGGAAATCTTAGCCATGTATGAGGGGTTCGGGCTGCTTCTGAAGTAGCTAGTACTGAAATGCAGCACCTTTTAGCACCTCGAGCTGCCAAAATTAAAGTGGCTCAAATAGACTTGGATTGGCAACACAAAAGTGAACTATTTCTTACTCGGTGGGCTCATGAGACTTCAGGCCATCAAGGATGAGATGCAACATGCAAGTGGGCTAGAGACCGAGGGGTGGACTTAACTATGGATGCTATTGCACAGGTTATTCATGACTGTGAAACATGTGCCATAATTAAACAAGCCAAGAGGATGAAACCTCTCTGGGGGGGAAGGGTGATGACAAAAGTATAAATATGGGGAGGCATGGCAGGTTGATTATATCACCTTGCCATGATCTCACAATGGTAAGAAGTATGTGCTTACCGTAGCAGAGGCAACCACTAGGTGGCTTGAAACATATGCAGTACCCCATGCCACTGCCCAAAATACCATATTAGGTCTTGAGAAACAATTCCTGATAACACACTCAGGGCAGCTGTGGTACAGTACTTACAAAACACCATCCCCCTTTAACATATAACTGCATAATGCTGACAGAAAACATGGACAAAATGGAAAAAGATTAAGGAAGTTCAGGAACAAAAAGAAACGCTTCTCATTTTAGTAAGTATCATTCACAGTTTTATTGAAGTTCTTTCAATTTCTTCAAACTAACAGAAAAGCATGGTAGTAAGCATTTAGACAGCTACTCCAGGAGCTCAGCAAGATGGATTTGATTTCTTTTTGATACAGATTGCTTTTTGTGACCTTCAGCAAGTCTTCAAAGGGTAGATTCACAGGGTACCTTACTGCTGAAATGAGTTTCTCAAAATCTTAGATCAACTACAGCTTGCTTCTGCCAAGACTCAATCAATAAGTGTTTTCACTTCAAAATACTTATGTGAGTTTACAAAAGTGTCAGTAGTAGATTTATTTGTCTGTATTTATTTATTTTTGACAGACTTGCCTGCAGTCAGACATAAATTTATTGTTTTCTGTTTATGGTGGTTGTGGGAGTCGGAAAGGGCAAAATAATTGACATTTTACACTGAAGATGCCCTTAACCACTTGACTATTATCCACAGTAGAAGTCTTAATTTTTTTATTGGATCTTGTTTCAATATTATTCTTTAGAATAGACGGCTGAACAAGATCTTCCAGAGTATAAGCCTGAAATGTTCCTATGAGCTATGAAATCAATATATTTCTGCCTCACTTTCTATCTTGAGAAAAGGCTCTACTGATGGTGCCCAAGAGGAAAGATAGGGGGGTAAGGTACTTTTCTCTGTGGTTTTCACCAGCGCTACATACTGCCCACTGTGTAAGCATATGTTGAGTATTGTACAGAGAGTCATATGCCTGTGCCAAATTTGTGCATTCAGTATGCAGAAGAATGGTTGCAATGCTGAACCACAAAGGAAATATAAACTCTACAAACAAGTCCCCTTGGAGCCTCCATTCTATATTAATAATGTTATATTTCCTTACTTTATGGTACAAATAGTGCAAATGTGAAAGCAGTGTACAGAATCAATGTAATTTCTATGCATGGACATGTAAATGTACACGCATACATATAAATTGTGATATGCTGGAAAATCTGGATAATATATAATGATTTCAAAATAAGTACCTAAAATCAGGAGCATAGGGCTATTTTAGTAGTATTGGAATATTGAATAAAGCTTACAGAAATTATTGTTATATTTCTTACAATAAGGCCTAGAATCGCCTGAGGGAGACAGCCAGAAAAATCCTGCTGCGAATAATGCCGTGAGTGGGAACAAATCTAACATAATCATCTGCTCTCACAGCAGCTAGGTAGAGGGCTGACTGTCACACAAAGTACCTTTGTAAAAGAACCTAACACCATGAGTTCAGTAACTGTTAGAAGATTTATGAATGAATAGCTTACATATTTTGCAGTATAAATTCCAAGAATAAGGTAATGAAGTGTTCTTTGCTACACTGCAATCATGTAGGTCCACTTAAAACTTTCTGAAGACATTTATTATAATTCTTTTTGAGAAATAGTATTCAAAATAATTTTGGAACTGATGTTGCAAAAAATTGAAGAGGAAGGAGAAATTGTTAATTATTAATTGAAATTTGCATTGAGTTCATTCACAGGATGTATATCCTCTCTAGCTGAAGAATATCCTGATATATTATTTTATTTAATAAAAAACTGTACTAACCAACAGAATAAAACAGATAATTTCTTCAGCATTTGATAGAAATTTGTCTTTATCTGTCCAAATACTTAGATCAGGATTTATGCACTCACTTGCTTTCCACTTTGAGAATTAATTCAGTTCACTGTAAAGTGCATGTTAAAATTACAACATAAACTGTCCCCTGAACCTCAGTCTTAATGCAGATCACTGTATGTGAAAAGGGAATGTGCTTACACAGCATGAATTATATATCAGTTCTCACCACGGTGCAGTCTGAATTCTAGTGATAATGAAGGGCATCTGTTATTGGTATTACGGCTGGAAAGATTATTGTTGTGAAAATGGGAGAAGAAACAGGAAAGGAATGCTCACCTGCATCCAAAGATCTAGGATTGTCAGAAGGACTCCACAGTGGAGGGACCTCCAGAAAGAGATCCTTTCCCAGTAGCAGTCAGCCCTTAAATTGGGTCTTCCAGTCACACAGGTGAATTGCCTTCACCTGTGCTTCCACGGTTGACGCAGTCCTTTCCTCAGGTCACCAGTTCAGCATCCTAAATAGCAGAATTGCTATTAAGTTACTATATTACCTGTAACATTTTGTGTTCCTCCACCAAAAAACAAGCATCTGTTCGTGAAAGCAAACCAAGACCAAGGCAAGGAAACAGAGTTCACATACACAGATATTGCAAGTGAAGAAAGCATAATAGCATTCTTAGACAAAAACACCAAATTTAACAACCTGAGGAATGTCAAATTTGTCTTCAAAAAAGTAATTCAATAAAGATGAAATATTTAAATGAACCTTTCCAGTCTTAAAATGTACAATTTCAATAGTTCTTTTCATAATTTCTAACTGAGTGCAAGCAGCACTTATTAACTGTCTGAAATGTAGTTCTCTCCAGGTTGGCTCTTGCGCTTCATGAAAATCAACTATTATTGTATGTGCAAAACCCAGAGACATAACTGAAAATATTAACCAACATAAAACATAAACTAAACCATAATCCAAGGCTATCTACCTGAGTTGTACTACGATGTGGTATCATTTGGTGTTACAAAACACAAATGATTATTTTAGCAAAAGAAGTCTTTACTGCTCCCTGGTGTAATAGGAAGATACTAACAGATATAAAGGTGCATTAGTATTCATGCATAAGAACAAGAAAGTAAAAACTCCTTCAGCTTTAGGAGGAGACAAAAAAACAGACTCTCCTCTTGACCAGTTCTGATTTTCACATATTGTTTAAAAAAAAAAAAAAAGAAAGAAAGATAAGGAAAGGAAAGGACAAGAAAAAAATAAAATATTTTGGTATCTGTTCTATTGTGTTAAGGGAAGTTTTATCATGGTAGAACAGAAAGTCTCAGTGCAATTGAGCTCAGTGTGAACCACTAAATTCAGGATGCTTAATTGTAAAATAATCATATTAGAACTGAACTTTCAGTTTTTCCATAGAATGACTAGACTAATAAGAACAGTGAAACAGTGAAAACACAACTTTTCAACTCACAATTTGAAACAATGCCTTAAGAGTATTCCTAGCTTCGACAGAAATTGCAGTTTCTTAGGATTATTGGACCATTGTTTGAGTCCTCGTAGTTATGGCAAATCTTGTGATGATAATTTATTTAAAAGTGAAATATGGGTTATGGCTTTGCATATATTTCATGCTAATTTAAACAGAAAATCCAAATTTTTATATAATTTAAGATGTGTCTTCTCTGTGTAAAGAGAATACTGAGTGTATTAGCATTATTTTCAAATGAATGACAAATATAATTACTATTATATTTTGAACTGTGGAAAAGACAGATTAGAACTCCGTATGGAGCCATTGAAAGCTGAAAAGTCGGGTCCCAACTGTAAAATACTTTTTACTTTTCTCAAGGCTTTTGTAAATCTGTGGAATATTTGGTCAAATAAGAATTTCAGAACTGTGCCGATGGTGTGCATCAAAGAAGAATGTTAAGAATCATGATAGATGAATGAATACATGTCAGTGAGTAGGTTTCTTAAGGTGGAATTTTTGCCAGCATGATACTCTGCCCATGTTTTTCATTTATGAAGAATTCGGAGTATCACTTTTAACCATGTTCAAATTATAACACAAAATCTTTCAGGCACAAAAAGTCACACATCTGCCTCGGTGCTTTCTGTGCGTTGCATTAACACTGCTGAAATCAGAGTTTTTCCAACTGAAGATACATTTCTATTTATCTTAAAATGCTTTGTGAACTTGGAATACCACTCAGTAGGCAGTCAAGCATAAACCAAGCTGTCAGTTTGGTATACCTACTCACTGTCTTTCTCTAGAAAATTATAGCATATAGCTTATAACATGAGAAATAGAAGTCACTCCATCAAGAATGACACTGTAATTACAATGAATACCTTATCAGGAAGCCACAATTAACTTCTATCCATAGGGTCCATTCTCTCCGCAGTATCATTTGTCAAAGCAGCAACTGTGAAGTACTTCCATGAATTTTGAGATTCAGCTTGCACTAAATGAATAGAATCCTGATCCCATCCTTACTGAAAAGAGCAATGTAGTACTGCAGTCTGAGCGGCTGAATTCTCTAGGCACAGAGTTCCCTAGCTCTGAGTCTGCAAAGTATCATTGTGCAACTTATATCAAGACTAAGTAAGAGAGATGAAGAATTTGACAAAGAGATACTATTTTTTATTTCAAATATTTATTATACACTTGTACTTGGATGCACTTTTGAGAGAGAAAACAAAGAGGAAATAAAACTGGCATGTTGGGAATATGGTAAATGAAGTAATAATGAAAAAACCCCAGTTATGTTTACAGCTGGACTTGACTCTGCTCTGTGCTCCCATTCTTCTGATTACCCATGCTATGTGAGTCCTAGCTCTGATTCAGTTGATTTAAGATTCAGTGTTTGTGCTGAAGCACAAGCACAAGAAGTCTGCGACTTGGTGAGAGGGTAGCCCTGATGCACATTGGTGTTGCTGGTTAAGTGACCTGGTTCCTCTATTGTGACAACGTATGTCTTTGTGTATGTAAGTCTTTATATTATCTATGGCTGGCTAAAAGTTGTAAGCATTATTGTGATTTACAGTGCATTGCTACTAAGGAACAGTAATCAAGATTTTCTCTTTAAAATGCTGAAATATGTTGGCCTGCTATTCTCTGTGGGAAAGGCAGATAGATATATTCGGCACACCCGATTCAAACATCTAAAGCTTATCATGTGCCTTGACATTAACAGTAGCATGACACACTTTATTCTTTAAATAATGAGAAAGTCCTTATTCAGTGAATGCAGTGTAAAATGAGAATATAAAATGTACAATATTATTTCATGAAAGAGCTACCTCTGAAAGGTCATTAAGTGCAAACTGTCTTTAATAAATTATAGTGTAATACTTATGCTGCACAGGTTTGTCTTATACAATATACATGCTACAGCAACTCCTTTCCCTACTGATCTGAAGTTTCATGTAAGAGATCATACAGATGAAACCAGCATTAACAGACTTGAGAAAGCCATTCTGCTAATATGTACTGATCAAATGCACATTCTGATGAATGAGAAGTCTTGGCTCCTGTATATATTCAGAAGCAAAGTGCCCCGTTTTGTTTTGTGAGAGGATAGTGATGGAAGTGATGGGAGTGTGCATGCATCCGCCCTACCTCTGTACTGCCCTGGAGCAGGTGCTTAGAGTAGGAAGTACTAGATAGCAAGACCTCTGGCTTCAGAATCATAGAGGGAAAGAGGTAAGTCATAAGTGTCCTTTTGGTTTTCATGGACCGCATTTAGAAAAGAGAAATTGTCTTGGGCCACATATAAAATATATAATTGAATTAATGTATGTAAGTAACAAAACTTAATTTTTATATACCTTTTATTAAAACTTAAAAAACAAACAAACAAACAAACCAGCAATAAAAACATAAACGTAGTGGAGTATTTGACCTTGTCTTTGTGAAAATAATACATCAGTGTCTGCTTCAATGAAAGGGTTGCAATTCTCAGTTCTCACGGTGTTTGTCTGAGATTTTTGATGAAATTTTACTCTTTCCATGATTCGTCCTTGAAAGCAGTTGTTCACGAATGTACGTACTGCCAAAAAGCAATGACATGAATAAGGTGTGATTATGAAACACAAGATTTTTTTTTCTGTTAAGATAGGTCTAGTAAAGAGACATGTTCAATTTTTTCTTTGAATTGAATGTCTGATTGCAGCTCTATACATTCCATTTGAAAATGTAGAAAATGTGCAGATAGTGTATTTATGTCAACTGAAAATGGAGCTGTGAGTATACAAAGGAATTGATCTTTTTTTTTTTTTTTTTTTTTTTTTTTAATCTTGAACCCTATTCTCAAATTTCTTTATCAAACCTGACAGCTTAGCTGTGTATTTTTGATTTTCAGAGAACAGTGTTTCGCCAACATAACAAAATGCATGGCATTATTTGTCATAACTTGAGCTTGCTGTAATTTAAGTTTCACTTTGAATTCCGTTGCAGTTTGAAACACAGCACAGATAAGTTGATTTTCACCTTGAAGATGCATGCTGAGCTCATTTAAATGAGTGATCAAATCCACCAAAAATTCTAAATCTGAGAGCCATTTTTCATCTTTGAGTCCTGGCACAAATTTTCCCTTTGATTCCATAAATGACTTGATTTCATTTTGTAAATCATAAAATCCTTTTAGCACTTGACTCTGACTTTAGAAAAGCATCAATGTCCTCATAATCAGCATCCACATTTTTAAGGAACTTCTGGAACTGGTGATGATTCAGTCTGTTGGACATAATAAAATTCACAGCTTTGATGATGATTTGCATGACAGTATCTATTTTTAAGACTTTCACCCATAGATTTTCTTGGTATGTGATGCAGTGATATTTCATCAGACATGAGTTGCCAGTGGCAATTGCATCATCTTCTATTAATTTTGTAAGTTCCTCTTTTTTATCAACCATTGCTGGGGCACCATCAGTAGCTATAGTGGATATGTTGATGTGGATTAAAGAAAATTGCTTTAATGTAATTTCTACTGCTTCATACATATCAAGAGATTTAAATGTGTCCTTCAGTGGCACCAAAGAAGCCATTTCTTCAGTGACATTATATTCATCTTCAATGCCTCTAATGAAAATGACAAGTTGAGCCACATCTGTAGCATCAGTACTTTCATCTATTGCTAAAGCATAATTTAGCAGCTCTGCTCTCTAAATTTCTTTCAACAGTTTTTCCTATTTCTTCAGTTCTCGTGGCTACAATCTAATGAGACAAACTGATTTTAGGAAAATCTGTTTATCAGCACATATTATATCTGCCATATTTTCCAAACATTTGTTTAATAGACTGAATATTGATTTTGATTTATTTTTTTTTTTTGCAATCAGACAACTAGCTTTTTTTGACAGTCAGTTTGAATTTTAACTTTTTTTTTTTTAAAGATTTTGTTGACATGACTTTTTTTCAGTTCCACTATTTTGTCTTTATGAAGCATTCCTTGATATGCATCAAATTTGGCAGTGTGCTTCTGCTGATAACGTCTTTTCAAACTGTAATCTTTTAAGACAGATGCTATTTTCTTACAAATTAAGCAGTGCCATATTATTTGTCTCAACAAAAAAGTACTCATCTGTCCGTTTTTTCCTAAACACTCTTCCTTCATCCATGGTTTTTCTTTTCCTGGATTCTGTTTTCTTCTGAGATGTCATGAGGCAGGTTGAAATATTAGTATTGGCAATCACTGTGTTTTTCTCAACAAGTGGCTCAGGTGTGTGCCATACTCACAGGGCATGATGCATCTCTGTGTGCACAACTGTCACGAGAGGCAGAGTCAGCACTATGCTGCGCCCTCCCCCTCCCATGGTTCCAGCCCAGGCAGTCCCTATGCCAATGGTCTGATTGCTGAGTGATAGGAAACCACCTGGGGCAAAGCCATCGCCATGATGGTGTGGGGTAGGGGTTGAGCCACATTGCAAGCTGTACTGGGCTGCATGTGGGTTGTGGGCCATGGGTTAGACATGCCTGAAGTAAGTCGTCTACCCTGGTCTGCAGATAGAAAGTTCTGATACACATCCATCTACCACAAGCGGGATGAGAGTAAAGATCAAGAATAGGGGAAAGTTTAAAGAGGCAGTCCAAAGTTCTGGCATAGCTGTGAGTGCACCAGATGGAGCACAGGCTGACCTGCATGTTCAAGACTCAGTAGAAATTAATGTTAGAAATTTTAGAAATTTTCACAAGAAGGACCTTGCTGCTTGAAGCTGCAGAAATAAAGCTATATGTTAAATAATTTTTGTATCAGTTTATGGAAGATTATATTTCAATTGCTGATATTTAGAGTGTCCTGAGTATTTGATGCAAGTCTGCAAGTGGGCTAATAATCTCCGAGATTTAAGACATGATATCAGAAATAATTTAATTCTCCAAATTTAGGTTGCAGTTACCCTTTGACTTTATTAGTCAACAAATTGTGCATTAGTTATTTTGCCTGCTACAGTGTAAATCCTGACTGTTCAAGAACAAAAGCATTAGCCTGACAGAAAAACGGATGTTTAGACATTCCCGTCAACAGATAATACTGTTAATTTGCAAGCAAAAGTGCTGCTTCATCCTGCAGCTTTCATTTGCTGCAGACCCAAAAATATAGAAAACAGTGCACTTGAATGAAAAATGTAGTTTTTTCATATTTTTGGTTTCATGGATTGATTCAGGAAGTGTGTTAGAATTAAGAAGAGTGAAGTCAATAGCAGCATCGTCCACTGTATAATAGTAGCACCTACCACAACTCTCTACTGTCAAAGAGACTTCTCTTTCCAGAATACGTCGTTATTCCAAGAGAACAAAATCTGGTCATAGATACAGCTGATATATTTATATCAATATAGCATAGGACTGTGAATTGCTATCAGTCATGAATATGGACTGAACGCATGATATACACGTGTACTTGAAGGTGAATCACAAATGTTTTACGTAAATACTTTATCTCACTGAATTCTGACAGTATTCCACAGACTCAAGCTCAGATTTCACTACTTGGCTCACTGAATTGTACTTTGATATTAAGTTATCCTATTTTATTTTATTTTGTTTTATTTTATTTGAAATTTAAAAAATACTAGAAAGAGAATCTAATTTTTCTGTGTGTAACTTCAGTGTCAGAGACATCTCTAAGATAAAGTGTAGGGTCCAACTTCCTGAAATCTGCAAGATTTATCTTGTTAGGTTTTTCTTTTGCACGGGAAATGTCTGCTTATCTTTTCCCCTAAAACCTTGCTTCTAAAACCTGGCACAATGTCTTGTGGTGCTAAATGCATTTAACTCTTGCAGTCTTTTGGAGTATATCCTGAGAAATTATAGCAGCTCCGATATTTTTAGCTGACAAATTGGCTGAAATGATAACTGTAATTTGGTCTTTGCAGAAACCCTCATTTTAGTTATATCCTGTTACATAGTGATCTTAATGGAGTTTTATTTTTATCTGCTAGAGTATCTGCTGTGTATGTGCTACACAGTACTTTTATCATTGCATAAAGAGTGAAGAAGGCAGAAAATATTCATGAGAACATACATTCTTTTTGCTCAGGTAGCTAATGATCTACATATATAGCTATATCCATATGTATAACCAGTGCACTTGGAGCAATAATTCAGTCACTAACTGCTAGAATTATTTGCTATTAAACAAGAGAAAAAGAAAAGCTCCTTTTTTTGAGTGGTTTGCCTAACACAAAATTTTATTTCAGTATGCATACTCTGTTCTTAATGACTGCAGAATTCTTGAACAGGACTCATTTTGATGTTATATGTAAGTCAGCCACTTAGGTCAGTTATCTTGGCAGAAAACAGCAAATCTGCAATGCTGGGGCATCAGAAGCTTGAAAGGACTAAACAGTGCATTACTACACAACTCATTTTCATAGAATTATAGAATCACAGAATGACCTGAGTTGAAAAGGACCACAATGATCACCTAGTTTCAACCCCCCTGCTATGTGCAGGGTCGCCAACCACCAGACCAGGCTG
>JAOWBP010053962.1:0-10362 GCA_028571105.1 Tragopan temminckii
AAGTGCAGCACCCTGCACTTGGCCTTATTGAACCTCATTAGGTTTTCATGGGCCCACTTCTCCAGCCTGTCCAGGTCTCTCTGGATGGCTTTCCTTCCTTCCAGTATATTGACAGCAACACTCAGCTTGGTGTCATCCACAAACTTGCTGAGGTTGCACTCGATGCCATCATGTACGTCACTGATGAAGATGCTGAAAAGCACTGGTCCCAAGACCGACCCCTGAGGGACACTGCTTGTGACCAGCCTCCACCCTGACACAGAACCATTGATCACAACCCTTTGGCTGCATCCAGCCAACCAATTCCTACTCCATCAAACAGTCCATCCTTCAAATCATGCCTCTCCAATTTAGAGAGAAGGATGCAGTGAGAGACCGTGTCAAAAGCTTTGTAGAAGTCCACGTAGGTGACATCTGTCACCCTTCCCCCATCCACCGATGTCGTCACTCCATCATAGAAGGCCACCAGATTGGCCAGGCAAGATCTGCCCTTGGTGAAGCCATGCTGGCTGTCTCGGATCACCTCTTTGTCTTGTATGTGCCTTAACATAGCTCCTAGAAGGATCTGCTCCATGATCTTCCTAGGCACTGAGGGTTAGGCTCTCTGGCCTGTAGTTCCCCAGGTCTTCCTTTCTGCCTTTCTTAAAAATAGGAGTAATGTTTCCTTTTTTTCCAGTCACTGGGGACTTCATCACAGCCATGATTTTTCAAATATGATGGAGAGTGGTTTGGCAACCACATCAGCCATCTCTCAGAACCCCGGGATGGATATCATCCAGTCCTATGGACTTACTTATATACGTTCAGTTCCATGAGGAGGACTTGGACTTGTTCCACTATTACAGTGGGATGGAATTCACTCCCCACACTTCACCTAGATGTTCAGGGTCCTGGCAGACATGAGAAGCCTGACCACCCTTGAAGACTGAGGCAAAGCACTCATTGAGTACCTCAGCTTTTTCTATGTCTGAGGAAGCCAGCTCCCCATTACCCTTCATCAGAGGGGGAACACTCTCCTCAACCTGTCTCCTCCTGCCTACATACTAGAACCCCTTCTTGTTATCTTTCACATCCCTTGCCAAGTTCAGCTCCATCTGTTCCTTGGCTTTCCTAATCCTATCTCTACACATACGGACAACAGCCCTATATTCCTCCCAGGCCACACAACCCTGCTTCCACTTCCAGTACGTTTCCCTCTTTTCCCTCAGTTTAAGCTGCAGGTCCTTGCTCAGCCGTGTCAGTCACCTGCCTCCCCTGCTTGACTTCCTCTGCTGGAGGATGGAGAGCCATTACACTCAAAAGGGTGTACTTAAAGAGCTGCCAGCTCTGTTCTGTACCCATGCCCTTAAGGACAGTTTCCCAGGCAATCCTATTAGCAGTTCCTTGAGTAGCTGGAATTTTGAGCTTTTGAAGCTCAGAGTCCTGACTCTGCTTTTTGCCAGGCCTGCATTCATCCAGATCACAAACTCCACTGGGGCATGGTCACTACAGCCCAGGCTGCCTCCAATCTTAACCTCTCTAACACTCTCCTCCGCATTGGTGAGCACCATGTGCAGTAGGGCTTCACCTCAGGTCAGTCCGTCTAATACCTGGACTAGGAATTTATCTCCAACAGACTCCAGGAATCTCCTGGACTGTCTGCCACCGCCGTGCCGCTATCCCAGCAGATATCTGGGTGGTTGAAATCCCCCCTCAGGGCAAGAGCCTGCAAGCATGACACCTCCTGCAGCTGAAGCAAGAAGGCCTCATCAACAGGCTCCCCCTGATCAGGCGGCCTGTAGCAGACCCCAATCACTAGATGCTCTCTACTGGACTGATCCTTGATTTTAACCCACAAGCTCTTGACCTGGTCGTGGCTGTTTCTCAAGACACAGTTCTTCGCTACCTATCCACTTCCTAACATAGAGGGCAACTCCGCCACCCCTCCTACCCTGTCTATCCCTTCTGAAAAGCCTGTAGCTCTCAATCAGAATATTCCAATTGTGGGATTTATCCCACCATGTTTCTGTGATAGCAATTAGGTCATACACTCCCAGTTGCACCACAGTTTCTAACTCCTCCTGTTTATTTCCCATGCTGCATGCATTGGTACAGAAGCATTTAGGCTTGGCTATTGGCCTCGTTGCCTTCTTGGAAGAGTCCTCCCTAATACCTTCAGAACATGTCTGGGGTTTTCCTCTACCACCTCCCAAGGTGACAGTGCTCCCACGCTCTTCTCTGTCACCCAGTACACCCTCTTCCACTGCCATATCTAGTTTAAAGCCCATCTAACCAGCCCAGCCAGCTTGCTCCCTAGAATGTTGGTGGCCCTTCTAGTCAGTCGCCTCCTATCTGCTGTCAGCATTCCCCCTTTTTCAAGGCTGCATCCCAACCCATAGTACCCAAAGCCCTGAGCACAGCACCATTCCCAAAACCATTCATTCAGCATGTCTGCCCTCCTCCTTATGTACGAATCCCATTCACCAACTGAGAGGACAGAGGAGAACACTACTTGTGCTCCCGATCCCTCCAGCAGTCTTCGCAGTGCCCTTAAGTTCCTCTTGATCACCCAAGAACTTCCTGTGCCTACCTCTTCATTTCCAATGTGGAAAACTAGTAAAGAATAATAACTGGAGGGCTTGACCAGGTGAGCGCTGCTCCTAGCAACATCTCTCACCCGGGCTCCAGGCAGGCAACACACTTCCCTGTGTGATGGGTCTGAGTGGCATATCGGGCCCTCGGTTCCCCTCAAAAGGGAGTCCCCAGTGATGGCAGCCCTTCTTTTTTTCCTAATTGATGTTGTAGCGATACAAGGAGCAGCCTGGCTAGCCCTGGACAAACTCTCTTGCATGGATGGACCTTCACCCACATCAACATCCCCCTGTCCTCCAACTCCAGAGCCTCATACCTGTTATGTAAGGGCACCTGGGAAGGTGGGACGGGTTGAGAGGCATTCCACTCGCTGCCCCAAAAAGGGACTTGTTTCCATCTCTCGCTGTCCCTGAAGTGACCCTCTCCCATTTGACTGTGAGAGGACAGACGATCCCCCGCTGCCTGAAGAGCATCTCCCCCATACCCTTCCTGTAGGGATGGAAGAGTGTGACTCCACCCATCAGTCTCCTTCCCACAATCCCAGATGCTTCTCAGCCTTTGTACTTCCTCCTTTAGCTCCACCACTAGGCTGAGCAGATCATCCACCTGCTCACACCGCACACAGTGGTACCCTGCTGCTCTCCTGTAGCAGTCACAGTGCCAGGCATTCTCTGCAGTCTGAGACCTGAACTGCTGCATGGACATACCTGCTTTCAAGTCTCCACTCCCCTTTTAGCAGCAGCTCCCCACCGTGTAGAGACCATGGTTGCATCTCAGTGTGCCAAGAGAGCAACGACCTGTTAAGTGACCTGTTAAGCCTCCTCCTATATGGCAAGGTGCCCTGCCCTGCCCTGCCTGCTCATCCTGCCTGTGTGAACTCGTATAATGAGGTAAAACTTTCTGAGAACCTCTTCAGCATTTTGAACAGCAGTTACGGCTACTGATCTCTCAGCATCACTTTGCCTACCTACAAAGTGCTGGCCGTGGTGGCCTGTTACTGCTGATATCCTATTCCCCACAGTCAGTGGCTCTCGTGCAGCTCTTGACCACTTTGTTAGGTAAAGAATGAACTTAGCACACCTCTTCAGTAACACCTGTCGCACCTTTACATTTTCAACTTACTGAAAATCATAGTTTTAAGGTCAGCTACCTTATATTACCTATAAATTACCACTTTCCACAGGCTCCCAGATGCTACAACACAAACAGTGGCACTAGTGCAAGGCCCTGCTAATTATCCTGGCAACTCCAGGAAATAGTCAAAGATTTTTGTCTGGTTTGTAATCATCCTGTTATTTATACTGGCAGTAAGTTAACTACCAAACATGCTGGTAACAAGTATTAGCTCCATACCTCTTGCTTTTGTAAAGCAAGGTCTAAAGGAGGCTGCACCACACCAAAGTTGTACACAGATTGTGTTTTACTATGCAGTTTGTAGTCAGCATTTGGCCTATTTGTTTCTGGAAGCAGATTATTGGACTATATGCCTGTATTGTCTATTTTGTTTATCACTTTTCTCTAGAGCCCTGATTCCTTAATCATCTATGGTCTGTATGTACTAGTTTTTGCTAAGACTTCAATCTGGTTTGAAACAATTACTTATTTTTGTGAGGCTCAAAAGAGAGAGTACTTTGCTTCAGAATCCACTTCCTACAGATAATAAAGGTATGGACTATAAGCCTTCATCTTCGTGACCAGAACAACACATCTTTGTGGTCATGCCACAAAAAGACAAATCTAGCAGCCTCCAAAGGCCACTCTGTTTACTTGGCTCCTTCAGTTCTTAAGAGTGAAAATAATGGCACTCGGGTAGAGATGGTGACCAGGATCCTGTTTCATGATAATATTACTGAGACTGTAATAGGTAGACTGTAAGAGACAGCACCTCTGACCCTGGAGCACTGAGCTGCACCAGCTACTGTGGGAAAGCCACCACAGAACTTCTACTGTATGACACATGAGGTTCAGTACGAACTAAAGGAGCTGAGGATCTGGTTTTGCCTCTTATTTGTGCTATGCCTACAAGACTACACAGTGTAATAAAGAAGAAAGGAGACTTTCACAGCAATTAGGATGGAAAGAGGCTCGTATCACACACAGGAAGATAGGCTCCTTAATTAGCAGAGTGACACATCTGTTTCTTCGACAGTTAGTTCTGACAAGCACTACTTGCACAAAACAACTGAATACATCTCAACTTTTCTTGCTGGTGGCAAGTAGTAGGGCATCAGGCTGTGGAAACTGCAAGGGTATAGCTGCTTTCCAAAGCAGAACAGATTCTGGCAGACATCCACATTCAGCCACATCCATGGGCATGTCGCAATTACTCATCTGTGTTTCAGCTGCATCCCGCTATGTTCTCTAGGCCTTGGCTGACTGGTTGGGGTTTTCCAGAGTCACAGAACAGCTCATCCTCCACTTAAGGTAAGAGATACTCGCTGAACTAGCCTGTTTGCTCCTCAGGAGCCAGGTCCTGCTGCAGCGAGCAGGTGTGGGAGAGCAGTGTGAGAGAGAGGACACGTGCCTGTGAACAAGCCCCAAGAGCCATGGCAATGAAGGTCTGCCGCCCTGTCAAGAAGGGGAGAGGCAGCTATTCATCAGGAAAACTTGGAGTGAGGAGACAAGGAAACAGAAGTGAGACTGATAATATCTGAGAGCTGAACCTCTGCCATATTTCTGTCCAGGAAAGACCTGCCAGTCCTGTTAGAAATGTTGCTTCTCCCCAAAATAGACCCCAGGTTTTTGCTCCCCTGGCCACTAAGATGGCCTGTGATACATTGGTATGCCCATGGTCATACCACAGAGATGCCTCACTCCCTCTTTCTTGTATACATCTGCATTGCCTCACTAAAGCATTTCCTGCCAGAGAAAGAGGATTTTGTTGTTGTTCTTTACAAATTATACTCTTTCTAATGCTTTAATCAGGGACATGGATTTTTCTGTGTGATTAGAATGGCCTTTTGAAGTGTGTACATATGTGTGCATAATGCAATACTTTTATAAATTAATTTGAAGATGCAAAAATAATCACAGCATGGCTGAGGCTGGCAGGGCCCTCTGGGTCCATCTGGCCCAAGCCCTGCTCCAGCAGGGACACCCACAGCAGGGTGCCCAGGCCCACGTTCAGGTGCCTTCTGAAGATCTTCAAGGAGGAGGCTCCGCAGCCTCTCTGGGCAACCTGTGCCAGTGCTCCATTATCTGCACAGCACAGAAGTGCTTCCTGGCATTCAGAGGGAACCTCCTGTGTCCCAGTATGTGCACACTGCCTCATGTCTTGCTACAGGGGACCACTGAAAAGAGCCTGGCTGTGTCCTCTGGGCACCCTCCCTTCAGGTATTTATATATGTTGGTAAGATCCCCCAGTCCTCCTCTTTTCCAGGCTCCAGCTCTCAGCCTCTCCTCACAGGAGAGGTGCTCCAGGGCCTTAATCATCTTGGTGGCTCTACACTGGACTCTTTCTAGTCAATCCATATCTGTCTTACCCTGAGGAGCCCAAAAATATATTCAGCACTCCAGGTGCAGTCTAACCATCGCTGAGTAGAGGGGAGAGATCGCCTCCTTGACCCACTGGTGATATTTTGCTTAATGCAGCCAAGAGTACTATTAGCCTTTTTAGCAGAAAGGGCACACTATTGGCTTATGTTCACTTGGTTTCCACTCCCAGGTCCTCTTCTGCAAAAGGGGCCCCCAGAAGGTACCTGTGCTATGCATTGTTTCTCCACAAGTGCAGGACTTAGCATTTCTTGTTCTTGAATTTCATGAGATTCTTGTCAACACATTTCTCCAGCCTGCTGAGGTTCCTCTGGACGGCAGCGTGGTGTTCTGGTGAAACCAGCCACTCCCCTCAATTTTGTGTCTTCTGTGAATTTACTGCAGGTGCATGATAATCATCCAAATTGATGAAGATGTTCAATAGGACTAGATCCTGTACTGACCTCTGTGGTACTCTGAAAATTACTGGCATCCAACTAGACTTTGTGCCTCTGACCACTGCCCCCTAGGCCCAGCCATTCAGCCAGTTTTCAAACCCATTTCACTGTCTGCTCATCCATCCCAAACATCAAAATGTTTTCTATAAGGATCTTATGGGGGCAGTGTCAATTACACTTTTCAGAGATCACTGAAGTTCTCCATAGCTGTTGAACGAGCCCCTTCAAAGAAGACAGACAGCCTGCTTTGCATAGCAGACTTGGTTTTAAAGGGAAAAATCAGAGATGCACTATCTATCTTTCCTGGGCAGCTTGTTGTTTAGGGACTTCTCCAAAAGAATTCATGACCTTTGCAAATAACTTTGCGAGTTCCTGACTGCATGCCAGTTTCACAGATGCAGGAGGATGATTAGGCTTATAAACATCTCTGTATTTAACTCTTTGGCACCCAGATGCCAACATGCATCCTAGAAGGAGAATGAGGCACTCCAACTTGAAACTACTTTTCAGACAGGACAGTGAGGCCTGGGAAGTGCCCCTTCCCTTTCTGCAGATTGAGGCAGCCTGCTTCAGCAGGACAGTGATATCTATATTGCTGTAGTAGTTTACCTGATCCAGTGCTACGGCAGATGTCAGCCTTTGTCAGATCTAAGCATTTACATGGAGAATTGTCATGCACTGCACAGGAGGGAGTGAGTCAGGAGCATGCTAAGAGCCTATGCTGTGAGAGCACAGTGGATCCCTTAAGAGCTCTTACCAGGACGCATTTCATGCACCAGTCGGTACGCAAGCAGCCAGCCTGCTGTAGGTGGCCCTGCCCTAGACAGTCTGGACCTAACATCCTCTGAACCTCTTGGCCTGGGGACAAAATTGAACCTATTATTTATTCTCAATTTTTCTGTTCCCACAGACAGCATTTAAATAAGAAAGCATATACAGGTTAAGCTGATGAGTAGCACCTTAGAATAAATTAAAAAAAAAAATGTAATTAGACTAAACAGAAGCTACATGATTAAAGAAGTAACAGAGATGCAAGACAGGTATGAGTCAGGACTTTTCACTGGCTACAAAAACATGGACTTTTAAGGAGCACTAATAATGACTGACTAATTCATGCCGAGATAAAACGGCACTACCAGATCTGTTAGTATAGATGAAAATTACACAGATTAAGATATTTTACATTATTAACATAGTTAATGCATTTTGTCCAGCATCCAAATAGTTTTCCTCTGACCTTTAGCTTGCTGTTAATACTGAAATCTGCAGTTACCCTGAACCCTCTTGAATTTAAGTAAGATTTTCTTCCCCAAAGGTTTAATTCCCTATTGGTGACCTCGGAAAGAATCCTTTTTGCATTCAAGAACTTATGTTTTCTTACCTTAATTTTATTTTTATTTTATAGCCACCTAATCACTGCCAGCATACTCCTAATTTCAGTGCAGTACATGAATTTGTCACATCACTTCTGTATTGCATTCATCTTTACTTACTCATTGTATTTTGCAACTTGATTGCCCATAAGGATTCTCTATGTTTGTGTCCATGAAAACTTAGTCTCTCTGAGGTGTGTTCATTCGAGTTCAGGAATTTCTAGGCTTTGGTTTGACAGCCAGCACTGGGCCTTGCTTCCATTCGCAGATCTCAAAGAAGGAGCCAGCCAGAACTGCACAGTCTAAATCCCTCCATCATCTGCTTTGTAGTCAGCTGTCATTCCACCCAACATGTGTGGAGCAGTAGTTTTCACACCACAGTACACTCCAAAATACCTGATCACTATTTCCATGGCATGGGACAGCCAAAGGGATTCAAGAAGAGGACTACTGTTTATTCCAGAAAACACAAGAAGGTCAAGCCCATGTCCTCTCGCACAACAAGCCAAGTATACCTGCTGATCTATATCTGTTCCCAGGCAGCTAAACTCTTATTCGGGAATAATATTCTGCTCCTAGTAAGGGGATTGACTGCTGCTGTGTGCATCTCAAGGTACTAATTTGAGTTTGCAGCAGAAAAACGTCTGCTTCTCCAAGCAAAGAACTGCATGAAGAAAGGTTATTAGCACAAAGAGAATTTTTTTTTAATCCACAAAATCAGATTAAAGTTTTTCTCTATGTATTCTGACATACTCTGTTTTGAGAACTCTGTCTTTCACATCTCCAACCAACTAAACAATTATCTGTTTCATATCTGTTTCTCCATTGTGAGAAGTAACATAAAACATCTAAGATGGACTCCTTTTTTAATTTTCATTTTCCTTGAGCTGATGTTTTTACATCACCAGATTGGTGAGACAATCAAATGTACAAGCATCTGGATTTATGTGGATGTAACCAGAAATGATGAGAGGGTAGAATTTTTTCATATTCTCTCAGCACTTTTTAAATCTCAGTCTGAGACATTCTTTGTTTTCTTTGGAGTCAGGGCTAGCAGTGGGAACAGTGGTATAGTACTCTGAGGTCATGCTGATTGTGTGAGGTGCACTGCCGTGTACCAGAACTTCTTTACTTTTTACTTCTGCACTGACACCTTTCCCTGAACAAAAAGGAAAAGGACTGTCAGCACTAGAAAAGTGACAGTGTTAGAAGACCCAGCACAGCACATATAAACCTTCCTTAAACTATACAATTATTTTGTGCATTAATTACAGTAGTTAATGGGACTGACGACATGGCCAGAAAAGCGGCATTATAATAATATTTAGCACTTATATGAGAATTATATATCCTTAAGCATTTAACAGCTGTAGGTCAGCAGTTCAACAGCTGCAGCTATGGAAGCAGTGAGATGCTATGACAGACATATGGACAGATAGATTGGTATAGGTGGCATTTTCAGTTGTATTGAACTGGAAAACCTTAGAGTGCCATTCTTTTTCCAGCTGCATCATAAAATGCATTAGCTCTTTGTGCCAAACCTGCTTATAAAATTAATTTGTTTACGCTGGATTTCTTAAGCCTTGTTGAACCTCTCTGTGCAGCTCTCTGACAGAAGTATATTGCAGTAATGTACGCTGGGAATCTAATTGACATCGCTCATGGCTTGCTCAGCCACCTGCCGATGAATTACTGGCGCTGGAAGGTACCTTTGTTTGTAGGTGTCAAAGAAGCAGAAAAGCTCCAGATTTTGTGAGCATCACCAAATACAGTAATTCTAATTGGAGGGGCATTAACCCCAATATTAAGGCTGAATTTTGAAGACAAGATTTAATGATGGCACAAAGCACAAGGAACGCTGTCTTCATCGACACTTCTCTTTCCCAAGAGGCTTAGAAGCAAGGAGAATTAAAGACTGCAGTTGAAAACTACACGCTCTGCTGCACTGGGCCAGGTATCGAGCAGGACCGAGTCCTGGCCACTGCTGGGCCAAAAACAAAGCCCATGTGCAGCACAGACCATACAACAAGGCAATTCAAGCAGCCGGTCTTCGATACAAAAGTTTAGTATCTGCTTCGCACGCAAAGCAAGAGGAACAAACCCCACTTCTGCACTGAAGAATCATGGGATGCGTGCTTTAATTTCTGGAAGGCAGGGGCAGCGCCTCAGCAGAGCCGCAGGATTTCTCCCTCGGCTCCAGCCCGGCGCCGGGCAGCGCGGGCAGAGGCAGCTCCGGGGCTGAAGGAGGGACGGAGGGAGAGAGCTGCAGGGCGGGGTGGGGCGCGGGGAGGGCGGGACGGAGCCGGCCCGGGCCGCGGGCCCCAGCAGGGCGGCGGTGCCCGATGCGTTGTCGACCGCGCCGTTGCAGATATCGTCGCCATCGGGCACGTCGCTTAAATAGGTGTAGCATACTGAAGCTTTACGATACCACTGGAACATGGAATTGATGGCCTCGTCGAGCTCCTTTGAGCTTTCCTTGTTGATGCAGC
>JAOWBP010053963.1:0-10359 GCA_028571105.1 Tragopan temminckii
ACAGTCAAACCCCCAGTACATTATATGATGTTATGATGTGGAATACTGATCACCAAAAGTCATAAAACCATGACAAACTTTCATCACAGAAATAGTATTTTTTGGTATGTCTTCAGCAGAATTTGAAAGTTATGTGTTTGCTACTAAAGAACTTGAGTTTTTTCCACCTTTCTCTTGCAGATCTGGATGACAATGAGAAGAATGAAAAGCTGAAACTCAGTATTGTGACAAGGCTTCCTGAGGTGACTTTGGTTGTTAGTTCTTGGAATTTGGAAGTGGGTATGAAATTCCTCCCTGTGCATAGGATCCAGTCAACAGAAGACTTAGCTGTGACTCACAGAGGACACAGAAACAGCCTGAACCTCCAAAGCTTCTCCATCTGCTGTTGATAACCTGTAGGGTACCTTGGTAACTTAAATTTTAGGTTTGTCCATAGTGTTTTCAGTGTGTCCAGTACCTTGCAGCAGACAAGACTGATGCTGTTCTGAGTACTCACACACATAAAGTAGTAATAAGAGTTTTACAGGGTTTAGAGAGAGTTTCTGGATATTTTTGTTTGTATTTTTAGTATCCACAAATGTCTTTCTCATTTGTAATCTCCTTGTGCATTGTTTGTGCATTTTATCAAATGCTTTCAAAAGCTGGTACAGCAGAAGGTGTAAATTCTGATCAAATCAGAGATCTGTGGTGATTGAATCACAAGATCTTGGCCTCACCCATTGGTAAGGTGTTTGGGCACATGCTGCTGATGCTCCTTTGAAAGTTACAGCAATGGGAGATTGCCTCTTTCTTTTCCCTAATCAGTACTACAGAGGAAGCACGACATCTGTGAGTGGAAGAAAACCAAGGGTCCTCCTTTGGGAGTGCCTTGCTGTAGAACAGGCTTTTCTGGCCATAAATTGCTTATTGTTGTTCATTATGGACTGTTATGTGTAGTTCAAATGGCCAGAAGTGCTGCTAGAGTTTTCCTCTAACAAGGGCTTCTTTATTTGGCAGCAGTTTTGAGAAGGGATGGGGAAGGAGAGCTTTACAAAGTGTTCTTTGTCCTCTGTATCTTGTTTTGGGCAGGGGTTGGTGAGCTGAGGTCGTTGTAGGGACTCTGAGCTGTCAGCCCCAGGCCTGGTTGGTGGGGAACACCATTCCAAGTGCTTTGACTTGTGCTTTAGGGGAAATGTACTGCTAGTTACACACAGTAGGCTCAGTGCCTTATTGTGTCTATTTACAGCTTTGGGAAAAAATGCAGAGAATAGTTTGTTTGCTTAAAAGGACACTTTGGGGTGATTTGGACTATTTTGAGTTCAGGTTACATTCACTAGATGACTTCAGAAGCAAGTATTTCAGCAACACTGAAAACCCTTCAGTGTTTCCTAAATGAACTCTTTCAATAGTCGGTATTTCATTACAATTGGAAGTGAGAGGAAAAAGGATCTAGACTGGGAGAATAGCAGGAAAAGCTAATTTCACAATGCGTTCATATTTGCTTTCTTACTGATTAGGATTGGAAGCTTTGGAACAATTCGGTTTGAATTTCTTGCCTTCAGGAATGTGAATCAATTTTGCCATTTCCCAGACAGTGCCCTAAATAACGGGATGTAAATTCTGTTCCCAGTATCTCTCCTTGTTGGCATTCTGTTTTTGTAAGCTTTCTGCCACTGAGCCTGTTCTGAATACAGCACTGACAAATGGGGCATTATTGCTATTCTTTGTGAGAAGAATGATTCTAAACCACAGTCGCAGTAAAAAATAAATAGTCATTTTAAGTCTCAGTTGATATTTCAGTACACACGCAAAGTGGGACAGATCTAATACTGATTGATTGATTGAAGCTTAGTGAGTAGCTCAGTGGGCACTGAATAGGCAAGGATTTGCTGTTTGCCATGTTCTGGGGGTTTGTGATAATCTCTTAGTTACTGGCAAATTAGTCTGTGTTAAAGCCTAGATTTCATTTTTTTTCCCTCCCCTCCTATTTTTCCCCACTGTATTTCCACTGTTCTCTATTTTGTTACTGATCTTTTTGGGATTTTACTTACTAGGCTCTTGGTCTAAAGGCCCGTCAGTTCTGGGATCATCCAATAAATGCTAATTTCCTTGCACGGAAATATGTGAAACTTTTGCTTGAGAAGCTGGGGAATAGACAGGTATGACATTGTTGAGATTCCTGACCTTGCTGTCTGCCATAACGCACTGAAGGTAACACTGAAACTTGGTTCTGTGCAAACTAATCTGAACTGTTTTCACTTACAGTGTAGTAGGCCTGTCCCTGAGAGACACCCAGTCCCTGTAGAATTTTTGCCTCTTAACTACCTGACTAATGTGCTGGCAGAGATAGAGAATCAAGGTAACTTTAATTCTGTCCTTTGGAAGATTGGTAATTGCTACCCTTTAATGCTCACACTCAGCTATAAAACTCTAGTGATGTCTGAACGTGTAGGTTTAGTCTTCTTGTTGACAGAAATCGTCGGAGTGCTTCCTCACTGCGTATCTTCTCATTCACAATCCTCTCTGTGTTGAATGCAGTTGCTAAACTGGCATACAGACTGGTGGTAGCTCTTATTCTGTGTTTAAATGGGGAGAAGGGCTTGTACATTACTTATGCAGCATGGTAGCTAAAGCATTGCTTTTTGTCCAGTAAGTAGAGGTAGATCAAGTCAGATCTTCCACTTCAGAGAAGAATGCTCTGATAGGGGGTGCATTTCAAAGCTGTTCCTTTTTGTGAAATGAAATTCAAATTAGTCATGGTACTTGCTTCATGCAGTGAAACAGATGCATCCAAAGATTTTCAATTCCACTGAAAAAGCAAAATGCCCTAAGGAAGCATTACACTGCTTAGTATAGTTGGCTATACTTCTACTAATAAATGAAGTAAAGGTGTGATAGGGACCTGAGTACTAATACAGTATTCTGCATGTATAGATATCAGCCTATTTGGGGGAGGAAGAAGTTAAACCATACTGATGCACATAAGAACGTACTAGCACAAGCAGCTGCCATGCTTAAATCTTATTTGACTCTCCAATGTAGAATTAGTATGGAAATTCCTAGCAGCCTCCAGAGATAGTCTAGCTTTCTTTCACATGGGGCATAATTTACTGATATCCCACTAACAGGAAAGTGTATGCCATGGGTGAGCGTCAGACAACTGCACTGAAGGGCGTAGGTATTTTATTTAGATGAAAACACAGTTCCATCTAATACCTTATCTTTTGGTATTGTGGGTCAGGATGTTTAGTAGACTCCAGGACTTAGTGTACAACAACACTTAGCTTTGCAAATACTGATTTTCTAATGGTGTTTTTCTAGGTGTGCATCCGTATGAAAAACAAGATCATATTAATGTCAAGTTTGTGGAGGAAGCAGCACTGAAACACACGATGATGCTCTTGGGCCTCAGATATTCCTGAAATGGCTTTCTTCAACTGCATGTAAATTGTGGTACTCAAAATCATTCACATAGAAGTGTGCAGCCAACTCTGATTTATTTTTTTTTTTAACTTAAATGTCGTGTTGTTTGCTAATTAATCTGCAGTTTTGAGTAGTCACCATTACTGACATCAGCTACTCAAAATAGCAATTGTCCAGTGCACTAAAGCTGATATTACTGACCTCTAGGTAAATTGTAGAGAAATGCATCTGACGCAGACCTGGGTTTCCAACACATCTGGGATTTCAGGTCTGAAGTGGTCAAATCAGTGGAACTAGTAGGTATCAAAACATGCTATGAAAAATGATATTACTCTCAACAGTTTTAATGACACAGACAATGCTGGAAAGGGTAGTCCAGCTGTACAGTAATAAAAATTGGCCACTATTTATTCATTTGGACTAATAAAGGCATTTCTTGATGTGATGATGTAAAATAGGTAAGAATAACAAATGAGACATCAGTTTTTGTATATAATGCATCAGTAATGATACTCATTCCTTGTGGCGGTCATGTATTGTCTTATGGTACTTCTGCCTTTGGAGTGGGATTCTAATATATTCAGTTATGTAATTAGCACAAAATGTAGTCTCCTTAAATTATATGGGAGAGGGATTTTATGTTATGTTTGTGGTTTTTTTTAAGATGCTTATAATATATTGAATGCAGTGTAGGACAAGAAGAATATCCTTTGGAAATGTACCTTCACAGCAGCATGGAATGAGTTTTGCTTAATTCTTTCCTTCCAACTTTTAGTATTACGGTCCAAAACTCAGCTTGAGGAGGAACTGCTGGAGGTTGTTTTCTCCTCATTTTCAACTATTATGTATGAATAACTGAAGTGGGTTTGGTTTTTGGTGTGCATGTTTTCATATTTTGAACAGTGACATCAATTTTTCTCAGTTGAATAATTTTTTCATTCTCAGACTGTGGAAAGTTGTGATGGTGTATTTGTGTAATATGTGGAGACTTCATTTGTGTGCTGTTAATAACCAGAGATCTTCTACCCTATTCTTTTTAATGAAATGTGCTATAAAATAGATGCAATAAAACTTTACCTGAAAAAACAAAAGCGTAGTATGATAATTACTCATTTTAAAATACTGCAGTGCATTTGGCGTACCAGGCTCCACCTCGTCAGAAGGAAGGAACTTGTGTCACTGAGTATTTAGCTGTGCTTCTGGCATTAAGTACTACTTTGTTTACTGTGTGGAGGTTGGCTGTACTCGAATGGGCGCTTCATGTAGTCTAAATGCTATTGACTTGTGATACTCAGCAACTGGTAAGGGCTTCTCTTCCTTCTTGTGTTGTCTTCTCAGATTTCAATTGGTTTTATAATTGGTTTTCTGAAATGCCTCATATTTGAACCAGGTTCGCTTGGCTTGAAAGGAGCCAAAGCGCCATAGGGCCGTGGCACTGGCAGACTGTATGCATCATCTGGGACATAAGCAGTTGGCCGTGGTTCAGCTGTTGTGAGGACATGGCCGGGCACTGCAGCTTCTTCCTCTTCTGCAGCCTGCTGTAAAAGAAATGCATTGTGAGTGCATCGTGCCTACGTGTTTTAAGACTGCAATTAGTACTCTTCTGAGTCAATGTAGAGGATGCCCAATGAGGAAATAAAATTAGTCTAATTCTTAGCAAATCAAGAAACAAGAAGACACAGATGGGTATTTAAGTGTTTGTTGAAAGGAAAGCATGATTTATTGACCACGTAGGTATGAGTTTGTCCTTTTAAATACTGTATAGTTTGGGCCCGTAATGCTGTTGTTGCTGTTATTGCAATTACTATAAGTTCATCTAATTTTCTTTCTCAACAAGTGTGCACAGACCATCTCAGGAACAAGATAATAGTTAAGATGCTTCAAAGCCCAGTTTGCATTTATGCTGACAGCAGCTGTTCTTGAATACTATCACTGTGCTGAAAGGAAACTGAGTCATAATATGAAAAGAGTCAGTGACAGAGGTTTCTTATTCTAAACCAGGTTAACTGTAACAGTTCTTCATGCCTTCAGGCTCTTCAAATGTAGGCACTGTGTGTTCCTCTCCCAGCTTTGTGTTCATTTCAGATTTCTTTGGAGAAGGGATCATATAGCAAAGCCAGTTTCCTACCTGCAGGTGTTCCCTCAATTATACACATCTCAGTTGTATTTGGCTATCTTATCAGTTAACTCGAAACACTGTCACACAAAGCAAGATCTACCTTTGATTATTAAAGTAATTTGAGCGTAACATTCTCTACTTAAGGTTTGATGACCTGTTCTATCTGAGCAGCGTGCCATACTGCAGTTTGTAACTCCAGAAATCCACTTGCTGGGTTTGTAGTTGCCTCTGTCTGTCCCACCATCTCCACCAGCTCCTGGAGCCCCATGGTTGTCAGTGAGCAGCTGTGCAGTGGGGTAGTGCTGCTCTTTCAGGAGGACAAGCTAGAGCAGGAAAAAAGGAGGAGCCAAAGTGTAACAGAGAAAAACTTACTCTAGCTCTGGCCTCTGCTGCTTCTTTGTGTATCTTCTCATTGCGTAAAACCTTCAACCACTCAATCTCTGTCTCTTTCGGAGGAGGAAGGCCTTGATCTATCCTTGATGAAACAATCATCAAAAACTCTTCTCTGTCTCTCATTTCCTGCTGGAGTTTAATGGCAAGTGCTTGCTTCATGGATAACTCTGCGACAAGAGCCATCATCTTCTGGGTCCTGCCTTTTATCTTCTTCTGTAGTTCATTTAACTGGAATCAGAAACCAAGTACGTTTTGGATATTTAGTAACAACTACATCTGTGGACACTTACTGGATGTGGTGCTCAGGTAAGTGTAAGTAAGGTTGATGAAATCAACTGTGTTTCAAAAAATAACTATTCTTGAAACTAATTAAACATTGTCTGTTTCCTGTGTATACTTGAAACCATGCAATCATACAGTATAAAAAGTCACATTTACTCCAATGTAAGGTTAGAAAATACCAACTTGTCATGCTATCCTGCCCCTTACAGATGATGACCAAGACTTCCATTTACCTCAAAGGAAGGTATTAAGCCTGGATTCTGACTGAGCCTGTGCACAATTACTGCATTATTAACAAGTGTGTTAAGTCCAGTCCTCACAAGGTAGTGACAACATGACAAGGCTGTTTTGTGAGGTGTTCAGTTATTCTTAGCAGGGGGATGGACAGAAACGAAACAGAGTGGGAATCTGTGATTCTGACTGGAGAGAAGTTAAAGATTAAAATTTTAAAGAAGCACAGAAGAGCTGAAATGCTGTTTTTAAAGTAACTAATAAGGAATTGATAGAGCCAGAGCGTGTAACTTCTGGTACACTGCCATTTGTACAGTAATTTATTAGCCAATGGCCGTAATTTCACAAAGGCAAATGGCAGCCATGTTATTTCTTTCTGTAGAAAATGAAAGGTTTCCTCTAGAGATGTGTTCTGATTTTAAGCCTGAGTGCCAGAGATAACAGCAAAGAAAAGAATGTCAGCTTTGACCTTGTTGTACGTTAATTACATCACTGTTGTTTGGTTTTTTTTTTCTCTCTTGCTGGGTTTGGAGCTATTTGGAGTTTTTTCATCAAGGAGGTGGAGGTGGGAAGATTTCTTCTTTTTTTGGCTGCTACTGTGTTTCTTTTGCTGCGGCCAATGCCAATGACTTCCTGTCTCTGTCCTTTCTTTTGCTTTCTCAATTTTCTCTCTGTTATTATACACTTTCCAAGCAACCTCAAGTAATTTACTTAAGGATCAGGCCTCCTTTCATTTTTTGCAGTTTTTGTTTAATATCCGGATTAGCTTGCTTGATGAAAGCATGTGCCAGCTGCATAGCTTCCCTTCCTGCTTTGGATTTCGTGTCTGGAAGCACTCGACCTGAGAAACAACTTAGTGCACGTTTTGGTGAAAGATCAATTGATGCTGCAATTTTCTTTCAAAAAGAAAGTCCACTCAGTCCATTCCTAATGTTCTTGCTGTGCCTACATTACCGTTATTACTAAATGTCTATCATTTCTTAAGACTGACGTACAACTTGCCTAATTCCAGCTGCTACTTTAGTAATTTGCAAGCAAGTCATCTCACCTGCTGCCCAGATAGAATTTTGTTTCCTGTGGGCCAGTGAGCAGAGCGTGCCCTCCTTACCCTTGTCGCTAGCAGCAGCGTGCCCTGCTTCCCGTTCTCTGCTGTGGCACGGATCTTGTCCGTGAGCCGGGCAACGTGTTCGTAGAGCACATCTGTCTCCAGCAGCTTCTCCTCCTTCTGTACCAGCTCCACCTCCAGCTGCAGTGGGAGGAATATGCACAGCACAGGTAAATGCTGGGGGAAAGCGCAACAGAAGGTGTTCCTGTGCCTGCTTGAAGACACCTTCGGGACTAATGTAATTAAGCAGCAATATTTTTCACCAGCAGTTTTCCCAAATTACATCAGCATTACTGCTGCTTTGCTGTGATTTTAGTGAAAACCATGATTTTTTTTCTAATGATTCTTTTTGTTCTGTTTTTAAATTTCTGATTCTTTGAGTTACAGCATTAAAAGTTTCTGCTCTTGCTTGAAGTATTCTCCCCCTGACACCTTGCTGTTAAATGTGAGCTCCAAATACAAAGAAAGTACTGTGCAACTGAAAGGACTTTAAAACATAAGGAGAGATTGAATGGGAACATTAAATCTGTGTCACACATTCACAAAATCCAGTTTTCTAGAGTTGGTGAGGTTGGTACAGGGGGGCTGTGACCCTGTGCCCACCCAGCCCTGTTGAGATCCCTCCCCTGCCAGAGGACACAGGGAAGTAAAGCAAAAGGTTGGAGCAATGCAAGGGACCCCAGGAGGTGTTCATGCTGAATCACTGCGAACTGCCTTTCAGTAGGAGGATGTGGGTGAGAATTGCACTGTGCTTGCAGGTACCTGAATACCTGCAGAACAGAGGGGATAGTGCACTGGGATTTTCAGACCCATGTGAATAGACCCACAGAATAGAGCAGGTGGGTTTTTTTTCCTTGTAAGTAGGATAGACAATAACTAAAAACATCATGGCTGCTCCTTCTGTCCCTTTCCCTTTCTCCTTTTATGCAATACAGGAGGTGCCCTGAAATTGGCTTTTGTATTGGACTTAATATTTTCCTATGCAGCCCCAGGGGTAGAGCACCTCCAGGGGTGCAGCCCCTCAGCTGGCCTGGGTGCCTTTGGGTACCAATCTCTTCTGGGTCTCTGTTTGGAGCAGGAACAAAGCAGAAAAGCCAATCCCTGTGGATAATGCTGGTTTAACCCTATGTCACGTGTGTAGGTTTTACGTTGAGAGGATGGTGGGCCTGCCTTTGGTTCACATGCATTAGTGGTTTATTATTTTGCACACCATTTGCTTTTTCTAAAAGAACTCAGCCCACAGTGTTAGGGGCTGTGCAGTGAGACCAGACGCTACCTGTTCAATCTTCTTCTGCAGTTCAGGTGGAGACGGGTCCTTCCCTCCCAGGTCTCGCTTTCTGCTCTCATTTGTGGGATCAACAAAGATTTCCTCCATCTCTTTAATCCTGTCCTTGCACTGGGAATACTGGCAAAGAAAAACACGCAAGGGTTACTTTTCTGACCAGAAGCAATAAGTGCTGCTATTGCAGTGATGAGGGAGGGAAGGTCTGGGTGTGCCTGGTGTGCTGTGCCTCAGCAATCGGGGTGCTCGGGTGCACAGCTCGTGGCCATGCTGCACTGCCTGAGCTCAGAAGCAGGACCGCAGCCTTGTTGGGAGCGCCTGGGCCTGTGTCAGTCTGTGCTGGTCCAACACTGAGAACATCTCCCTACACTGTCAGAGGTGGCATTGTCCTGTCCTATTGGTAGTGAATGTGAGAGCTTGTGCCACAGAAGGGTTCTTTCAGGGGAGTGGTTTTAAAAGAAAAGAGGGGAAATTTAGGTTAGACGCTGGGAAGAAATTATTTACTCAGAGGGTGGTGAGGTGCTGGGCAGCCTGAGCTGGGGGGCAGCCAGCCCATGGTAGGGGTTGGGGCTGGTGGGCTTTGAGGTCCTTTCCAAACCAAACCATTCTGTGATTTTATTAAGGTCTTCTTTCTAAGACATAAATACAATTTCCTTTCAATGATTTCTTGAGCTGTTGTTCTCTTGACTATGTGTGCAACACAGCAACCTGTGTATCAGTACAGCAGTTATGCCAACCAGGGTTTTTCTCTGAACCACCAGGTATCCTGCAAAGAACCTTGACAGGAAGATATTTTTTACCTTCTGAAAGTTAGGGAAAAAGCAGCAGTCCTGGGGAGAGATGGTCAGCTTCGGCCATGCAGCCAGCATGGGAAGCTGGGGCTGGCTTGTGCCCAGTCACGTCCCTTGGGCCGACGCAAGGGTGTGGACGAGGGCCGCCCTCCATCACTGCTGTCAGTGAGTGCAGGGCCTACCTGTGCTGCGGATGGTTGCAGCTCTGGGCAGAGGAGAGTGGGAACCCTCAGGGAAGAGAGCGAGCCCTGAGGACAAGGCTGGATGGGGTTCAGCTGCCCAGCCTAGTGCAGTGTCTGCGCCTGCAAGGGTGGTTGTGAGGTGAGCCCAGACAAGTCACTACTGGCAATGAAATGCTGAATGTGTTTTGTACCCAGGCTGGATGTGGCTCTGGGCAGCCTGGTCTCGTGGTTGGTGACCCTGCCTGTAGCAGTGGGATTGAAACTAGATGATCTTTGAGGTCCTTTTCAACCGAGGCCATTCTATGATTGCCAGAGTACACAGATGGAACTCCACGTGCCTCTCAGTTGCTTGCTGAAGGAGTGACTGGGAACATTTCCTCATATGTGGACTCACGGGGCAGGCCATGATTGCTGTGTGCCGGATGTGCATCTGGCTATCTGTCAGCACACCGTCACACCCTCTGCATCTGTTGGAACACAAGTGTGGTGACTTCCCTGTTAGTGCTAACCTGCAGCTAGGGGTGGTGACATTGTCAAGGAAATGATGCTCAGAGCTCTGGGAAGGGTCACCA
>JAOWBP010053964.1:0-10358 GCA_028571105.1 Tragopan temminckii
GGATATGGACATATGGATATGAAAGCAGGATGTAAAAATGGAAGAAAAAAATATCTGAGGCATCTATAACCAAAATGAAGATTCAGTGTAAAAAGCATTGATGTGTTCCTGGAGAATTCTAGGAATATCACTTTGGTCCATGTTTCAAGGTCCTCTCTGCAACTAGAGATGGTTGTAAAACTTTAATGTTGAGATTTTGTATCATAATTTTAATGCAATGTGTGTCATGCCATACTTTTCCTAAAACAGCAAAAAAATAAACCTTTTAAAAAAGATTTACCTCTTGTTCTTCAAAAATAGGCTGATATTTCTCAAGGGACAATTTTTTAAGGATGCCAGTCAGCTCATCTGTAATATCAGAAAAAAAAAAGGGGTCAGAAAAGATCAATTGTATTGATCTCTGCAATGTTAATTGCTGAGGATATATTATCAAATGATATATTCCTCACCATGACATACTGCAACATAAAACCAATCACATTTACTCTGCATCAAAAATAAAAATACTGTCTTATGTAATTCTATCTAGCCATGCCTTAGTAGGATAAAATCCTTTTGCTGTATCCTTCTTTCTTCCTTATAAAAACAATCTTAAATAAACAAACTTTTGAGGACAGCTTCAATGCCTAAAATGCAGGCGCTTGGCCCTGGATGGCTGATTCAGATCAGATTGTCTATACATCAAAACTCTTCAAGAAGGCAACGAACTGAATGAATAGCATGATTCAAGAAGGTAAAATGTAAAGCAAGCACCTACCCAGTCTTATTGAAAACACTGATACAACAAGGGTACATGCAAATCTTTTCTGCTCAAGCACCTGACATCCAGTCTTGAACACAGATTGCTGAAGTCCAACTAAGGTGAGACTTGAGCAGAATTTAAGTTTCATAAGATTACCTTCCCAGGCTAACAGGTCTGGATATTGGATTTCCTCTCAAAGTTTGAGCAACTTAAAAGCTGGAGGACCTGATAGCAACTCTTAAAGCATTTTTGAAATGTGATTACCTAGTTAAAAAACAAATGCAGTTTTAGATTAACTCACCATTATCTTTCTTGATTACACAGTACTCCTCTGAACTCAAGATTCTGTTTATTTTTACTGTCATGGTGTCACAAACAATGCATGTTTACCAAAATTATCATCTGAACCAAAAAGCTAATGTAAAATGAAGAACATATTGTAGAAACATATCATAGGATCTTAGAATGGCCTGGGTTGAAAAGGACCTCAAAGATCATCTAGTTTCAAGCCCCCTGCTATGTGCAGGGTCACCAACCACTAGACCAGGCTGCCTAGAGCCACATCCAGCCTGGCCTTGAATGCTTGCAGGGATGGGGCATCCACAACCTCTCTGGGCAATCTGGTCCAGAGTGTCAACACCCTCTAAGTGAAAAAATATGAGTGAAAACATTATATAATGAAACTATATTTAATATAATATACCCTACGTAAACTTGCTTTCATTGCAAAGACATAACCATTTCATTTTCAAATATATTTTGGTTTTATTTCCTTCTTTGTCTTTAAAAACAAGGACGAGAATTTCAGTCTCTAAGCTTCTCAAAAGACCTCAGGTATCTTGAGATGCACAGATATTTCTGTTCATCATTCTGGAAGTCCTTTGTTTACACAGATAATCCCCTAGAAAACTGAAGTGATAACTGCAGTTGAGTCTAATTTTGACAGTTTGTTTGATATGCTTAACTTGTAAAGGCATATCAAACTTAGACAATATTTTCAAGTTTTCTTTTCCTCTTTCCCACCTCTTGTTCCTGTATTATACACTAATTTCGAACACAACCAGAAACGTCTCAATTTTGCAATTCCCGCACTGCAAGTTGTTTCACCTTTGCTTTTTCTCCTAATCTGGTTTTACTTACCTTATATCTAGTCTCCTTATCTACATGCCTGAACAAAGCATAGGTTCTCTGAGCTCTGCTACATTTAGCACCTTTTTGGTACTGTTCTATAGAAGTAGGGTAAGGTTACCTTTCTCCAAGTTGTCACCGCCTCCTTTTACTCTCATATGGTTTCTTCTTTCATGATTCTCTACATCACTGGTTTTCAGAATAGGAAAAAGCTGTTGATGGTCCACCAAGTGATTACCTAAGAAAAAACCATGCACACTTCTGAATCACGCTGACTACCGGTTCTTCAAGCCACAATCAAAGAAAATGAACTGGGAAATTCATTTCAGTCTACTTGAAATAAGAAATAGTTAACACTACATAACTTACTCTTCTGATTACTGCTGGGCCTCTGAGCAGTTACTGATGAAAAACTAACAATAAGAGAAGACCCTGAATGAAAGGACCACTCAAGTATAACAGCTTACAAGCACAGTGAACCCAGAACTACTTCAGCTTCTGACAATCTATACCTCTGCATGAAACTTGCTGTACCATAGCACTAGTGGTACTGTCATAAAGTGCTGCTTCTCAAGGTGAGATTATAACAGCTGATAGCTTGGGGAATTCCTTTTCTTTTCCAAGAATCAATTATTTTCCTCTCTATATATTTCTAACCTGACAACTTTTTTGTTATCAAGTCGTTATTATAAAATGGCACTAACTGAAGCGTGAAAGGATTTTCTCCAGTCGTCAGTACAATATGTTACAGCTAGGACATGATAAGAGGATAGAAAGTGGGTCAAATAACGCCTCCCTTTAGGGTAAACAGGGAAGTACAGTGCCAGCAGAAAGTTGGCGTAAATGAAAATAAGAATCAATCCTGACACTTTCCAAACAAACAAACAAAAAACAACCACAGCGAATATAGGAAATCTGCCTCTTGCAGAAACTAGATAAAAGCATCCACATCTCTTATTTAATAGATTCTGAGTCACGTTATTTTTCTCAATTTTTTGGAATGTTTACAGAAGAAAAAAAAATTAAGTAATTGATATTCTACTTCCAAATATCCTGTAGCAAGAGGACTTTTAAAAATAGAAGTTGTAATTTAGACCTAAAAATTCAAGTTAAAAATAAATAATCTCACTGGAAAAGTATGAATTGGTATGAATCAAAATTGTCTTTCCGTAATGATGTGTTTCACTGAATTTATTAAAAACATTTTCATTTCAAATTTGGAGAGAAGTTTTCTACCCTTAGTAAGTGATGGAAAAACATATTTAAGCCAGAAGATGGAGGAAGAAAGGACATACCATAAAAGTGGCCTACTTATACACATGCTCTATGATAGCTTTAGGATGGTAATTATCTCCCTCAAAATGGAAGTGATCATAGCTTTTGGAAGATAAACACCCACTGTTACTGCTGGAATGCAAATCTCATAGCAGAAAGGACTAAATATTTTTTTCTACATGCAAAAATGTTCTCACTCTCATACAGATAGTCAACAGTCCAGTACAATTATAGTTTTAAACACTATGTACTCTTGATAAATGAATCACCTGTAATTGCAGTGATCTACTCACCATCTTCTGTAATAGTACCACTGCTGGAACCATTGCTCTTGGCCTGTCTGTGAGAAGAAGAGAGAGAGGACTCCACGTTGTGAACCTTAGGAGACGGAGAGGGTGATGGGGAAGGTGTGAGAGTTGGTGATGTGCTTTTAGATGTAGATGAAGTTCCAGATGGAGGTCTTTTGCTCATGTCTGTTTTTTGCTATAGTTAATAACATAATTATTTAGGGAAGAAAAAAAAAAAAAGTATTTACCTATATATGACACTTCAATATTCATAGAATATTCAGTATTCATAGAATCATTTCTGCAGAGCATGTAGACACAACTGGATGTATCTGTTTGATTCATACTGCAACAATTGAGTAATACTGATTTATTCCAGGTGAGAGTCTGTTCTCTCAAATTCATTAAGGAAAATAAATGTACTAAGGCTGCAATTTTGGAACAGGAAAATTATTTTTCACAAAGCAATTCTCTACATAAGCATTATAATTAGTCTGCATATAAAAGGTGACGTTATTTTGACTAAGGTCAACATAACACAGGTCTTTTTTATTCTGGGTTTTAATTAAATAAAAAAATCCTTAATTAAAGCTCCTCAGAGTGTATCAGATGCTATTTTAAAGTAACATTTCATGCCAGTACACTAAAACCCCTTGCTTCACTGCAATGAAAGTTTGCAGACAGTCATCAAACTTGATTATTACCTAACCCCAAATTTCTCTCTCTCTAGTTTATTATTTGACATTTGCAGAATGCTCTTCTTTTGGTGTATTGTCTGCACTTATACAAATTACCTCACCCTATAAATTATTATTCAGCTTTTTGTTTCCTTTCTTTAAGGCTTGTTCAGTCTCTCCTCTCAGGACAGCATTTGCAAATTGATCAGTGTAACTTCATGGCACTCAGTTTCAAATTTAGGCAACATAATCTTAATGGGAAGACACAAGAGTTTTCAAAATGGTTACAGACAGTACATTTTCAGCTCTTATGCTGCTTATTACAACAAAGTGGGCTGCTTAAGGTCTTGCAGTCAGTGTGGATCCCTATATAATTGTGTATTCCCAACAGAGACTGCTGTCCAGAAAATCAGCCCATAGGTGACATGTGAACATCTATAGTGAGATCCACACCAATAACATGTTTTATTATTGATAGGTAAACCTAACTTCATCTAGACATCTGAGCAAAGAGCACTAAAGAGTTGCTGCCTTTCTAACATACTAGCATAATTTCTATTTAAAAATCTTTTCAATAGGATTATGAACTGCATTCCCGGAAGATGATTTACAATGCATCATTACTCACTACTTCTATCGCCTAACATCTTCCACTGCCAGTGTGAATAATAATTAAACTTCTTACTGGCAGCAGTGTTGTAACAACAGGCCTTAAGATCAGCAGGTCAAAGCTTACAGGCACAGATATTATACCTTAATAGGCCAACTAATGGAAGTAGGAAAAAAAGTATGATTTTTTGGATGTATAAGCAGTTCTGAAATTATTTCCAAGACAAAAACAAGCTGAGAGCAACTGCTGACAATTTAATTAGAAATATATTGTTCAGACCACCTCTGAAAGAAAAAAGCTTTTGGTACCTGTTCAGCAGGGAAGACTTTATGGAAGGAAGAGGATAATAAAGTGACTTTGTCTACTAGAAAGAAAGAGACAGATCACTTATAACCTGCAGAGTAGTTATGTGGAGTAGAAAGGAAGGAAAGATTATAAGTCCGTAGCTCTTGGAGTCCAGCAGAGTTATAGATTTTTAGCTCTTAATCTCAATTTTAAAACATGACTGGTAGTCCATCTAGAATCAGGGCTGACAGATCGCACAGTGACTGTCCATGGAAACTATTTTGGCATTCGTAGCTGCACATTTTTCTTTTTCTGACTGTTGCCCTCTGAAATTTTGCTTATTAAATTACTAAAGAACTTTGTGACTTTGTTTAACATCAAAATTTCACTTATTAAACCTATTCCTTACTGTTCCCATAGAAGTCATCACAGAATGAGAGAGCAAACGTAATAATTTTACATTACAGCCATTTTTGTTTCTTCAGGCAAAGCTCTAAGAAGAATCTTATGAACATGCAAAGAAAACAAAACAAAAAAAAGAGCTGTCTGGAGATTACACAGGAAAAAGTTGAGTTTTTCTCTTGATCACGTGTACTAACAGTTGCAGAACAAGGACTTCAGAACCAAAACTCAAAATTATGTGCTTTCTTTCTCTTGCTGTCTGAAATTTAAACTTTTCCTGTGTGAACAAACACACATATTTCACAACAGTATATAACATCTTCTGCAAGGGTGCTGCTCTCTAACATGCCTCTGTGCAGAGTTTGAAGATTTTACATCTTCATCCTTAAAAATTTTGCTTTATGCAGCCATTAGCTTCAAAGTCCACACACAAAAATGGGCAGATCATGAGGGTAAAGCTATTTCAGGAAATCCACAAAAAAGTCAACACAGATAAGATATCCAGTGCGTGTGTGCAAAACCTGATTTTGGTAATGAAATCTTGATGTTTATACTGTTTAAAAACAACATCTTGTGTACCAGAACCTGCATACTGTTGGGATGAGCAGATCCTGGTACCCATTATCTAACGTTCTTCATTCAGGTTGTGCATTTGGAAGGAAGCTTTCCTTAACTTCAGAGGAAAGCTTAGGAATAACTATTACGTAAAACACAAGACTCAATTACGAGTCAATGATGGAAGTCATAAAAAATATGACTTCAAAATAACAGAACATATATACCTCAAAATCAAGTATTACATATACTGCTTGTAAAAGAAAGTGAAATTAATAATAAAGCAAAATTGTATTTCATTATTAGGTCTGATCCTTTGAGTATTTGTAATTACAAGAAAGGTTTGTAAAGCTGTAAAGTTTTCACTGCTGTAGGAGTTAATTAATTAATTTTAGACTGCGCAATGTCACACAGCTGTACTTATCAATAGGTCATGACTGACATGTAACCTATTAAAATAAGTCAATTTAGAAACAAAAAAACTTACATTCATTTGTACCTTTACTACGTGTCCATTACCAACTGTCTGAGCACACTGCATATCAGACAGGGTGGATGAAGGAGTTGCCTGGACTGGACTATTGTGTTGGCTGGGTTTATGTTCTGGTAAGCCTGCTGCTTTTCTTCTTTGGGCTGCAATCTGCGATAAAACATTGTCTGCACTGCCACCTAAGGAAAACAAACAAACAAAAACAACAGAGTCAAGGAGATAATCAATTTTAATAGTCTATTAATACTCAATTCACCTGTCTTCATCATTAACTCCCACCTCAGAACTGACTGTGTAAGAGGGAACTTTAAGGTTCAGATCTGTTCAGCAACTTTCAGCAAAGGAGCAAAAAAAACAGCTATGAGAGGAGAGGAGCCAACCTTGTTTATGTGCACACACATGTATGCAGCTGACTTTCATCCTCTTTGGATACATTTCCTGCGTTGCTTCACCATATTTTCTTTACAGTTGGCAGATACAATTCAAGCCACATATGTAAGCTCCATGAAATACACGCTGTAATGGACAAGTGTACACTTGAACCACCATGAGTGGATTCAATAAAATAAAAATAAAAAAGTTTTTCTGATAGAGGAGTTAACCTATGAGACTTCTGCAACAGATGTGAGGCTTTTGCTTCCTTATATAGGTGTCCGCTTTATAGAAATGTTGATTGTGCAGCAAGAGGAGATTTCAGAGGTGGTTTAATATCTTCCAACATCATTAGAAATACTGCTTTGTTTTTTGGGTGAATCAGGTTCAAGTGACTCTTGTATTAAAAACGATAGCAGCATGGTACCTGATCTGTTATGCAGTTCTCCTCCATGCCTATTAATTCCTGCAATGTTATTGGATCCACCAGAAGAATGAGGAGAATGGTTGAAATTGGTAGAATTTGAAGGAGATGCAGGTCTTCTTGCAAATGCTGGTAATTTGACTGGTCTAGTACCTTTGCTAACGGATGTCTGGAAAAGAAAATAAAAAATTAAGTAAAACAAAAATTGAACTTCAACTGCTATTTTACATATTTTAAGTTCAGGAACTTTCAGTGAAGAAACAGAAGGATATCCAAAATATTCTTACTTTGCATATACATGTATATTTATACAAACATATTTAATATGTTGAAAATCTGTATTTATATAAATGTATATAGTATATTGAATATGTCTTCAATGAAAAAAATGACATCATAATAAAGGTATTAATCCTCCTTAACCTTTGGCCAACATAAAATGAGCAGATGCAACACACCTGAGAAATAATATAGAAAAAATTATTATTAGTGGCAAAAAAAAAAAAGTAAAACTTCTTTCATGCAGAATCCTTTTTTGTCTCTCCCATCTTACAGAACAGCTACCACCTCCTTCTCAGCCTTAATATCCTTCTTTCTTACTAATGAAGCTGCAACAAGCAACATGAACTTTCTCTCCTCCAGCTGCATATTCATATTCTCCTCAGTGTAAACATCTACCTGCACCATTTCACTATTTTAATTGATGCAGTAAAGATATACCTATATGCTAGCCAAATGCTCAAACACGTCTGCAATTTTCTTGAATTTTTCTTGCACACTATTGGCCACTGCCAACCATTTGGTATATGACTCCTGAAGCTCAGCTTTTTTAAGCTTCTTAACTTGTTACTCTAATAACTTCTTCCAGCTCTGACTTACAATATTTCTCTCCTTGTTCCTATTCTCTGAGTAATACATTTCTCCCTTCTTTCCCTACAGAAATGTAGCTAGTGGCTAGTCCTCCTTTACATGCCTTGCTCGTCTCTTTATACATGTGAGCCAAGTACCACTTACATTACTACAATCGTTTTTAGGATGATAAATTAAACCTTATCTTCCTGAGATCAATTCCCTTCTAATCATAAAATCATAGAATGGTTTGGGTTGGAAGGCACCCTTATGATCACCTAGTTCCAATCCCCCTGCTATAGGCAGGGACACCTCCCTCTGGACCAGGTTGCTCAAAGCCCCATCCAGCCTGCCCTAGTGCACCACATTCCACCTGAACCTCCTTATTGGTGGTATTAAGCTAACTTTCACCTAAAGCAGGAAGACAGAAAAAAAATAATTCTAAAATGTCTTCACTGTCACATTTCTAGAACTGACAGAAAATACACCCCTGGACTAGTAAAATAAAGTTTACTAGGATATTAGAGTCCAATTTCAGGCAAGTAGGATCTTCTCTGTGAACAACTAGGAGAGCAAAGGTTGTCAAGATTGTTAAGGTCACATGATCATTAACTGCTAAAATTTTATCACTTACTAAACTTCTCAGCATATTATGTCAGGATATTTTTGCATACTACATATCTCAGCAGTTTTTCTTCACTTCCTCCCAGTTCCTAAATAACTGAGAAACCTTTTTCCTCTTCCACAGGTTGTCTTCAGAACTAGAGCAGCTTCTGATATACTAGAATGACTGTGCCTACTTTGGCAACTAATACATAAGGGTGGAAGCAACAGTCACTTTAGCAGTTTGCAGCAAATTCCTTATGGCTAGTCATTTGTTCCAAAGAACATCAAACAAGACATTTTATTTCACAGAAAACTTCCACACCATTTACATTCCTCCCATAGAGGTATGCATTCTTCCTAAAAAGCAGGTCTTAAAAGGAGAAACCATTACTAAGACAATAGGTTCAAAATCATTTCTAAACACAGAACTGATGTAGTTCACCAGCCAACATGCCCCAGACATAATAACACACAGTATTATTTTTAGACATTTCATTTGCTTACTACATCTGAGTTCCCACTACTGTTAAAATCGTGCTTGATTGCTCTCTGTGGCCAGGCAGTTCTCATCTGTTCAGCTTTGCCATCTTTGCTGATTCGCGTTCGATCAGAATTCCAAAGCTCAAAACTTGAGGGTGGTAAGAAAGGGGGTATCACTGCTTTCAATTTATCGCTAGGCAGCCTGGTAAATGGAGCACTACTTCTCAACTGAGAGAGGGAAAAAAAGAAAGGAAAACAGAAATTAGATCATTCTTAGAACGTTACTGGGAGCTAATGATGCTGTTTCCAAGATAAATAAAAAGATGGAAACAAATGCATTTTTAAACAAAATTAAATGGAAATGAGACATAAAAGTACCATCTATGAAGATGCATAGCACATAATAACAGACAGAATCCAAGGTACATATTGGCATGAGGAAGTTCATTCACTCAGTACAAAGAATACAGTTCACAAAGTGGACAAACTGTCCCTTTCTTCATCAGTTTTAACAGGAATGTTAACAAGCAACTTTCAAAGAAACAACAAACAGGATGCTAGGTAAGGCTGTCCTCTCTGATCTCCTAGATAAGACACCTGGAAATACTGAACAACTGTTTGTTCCTGCCCTACATGTATTCACCAGAAAAAAAGAAAAGAGCAGCACAAGTGATACTGGCTCCCTGGAGTTCTGTCAGTGAATCCTATCAAAATTTACTCAATCTTCTTAAGAGAGAAAATAAAAGATCACCAACCAATTTAATGACATCTCCATGGAGTAACCTGTAGGAGAACTTGAAGATAAAGCACAGCAAAAGAAGAAAGAGAATAATATAAATATACATCCCAAAGTACTTCATGGTTTACTTTATTTCTCACTTTCAGATTGCTCTGTTTCATGTCTTCCTCACAGCATACCACTTGTCAGTGAGTAATCAGCCATTCAGTCAATCTATTTTACTAATTCATTGCTGATCATACAAAAGGATAACTCATGAAAGAAGTCAGCATTCATCAAGAGCTGTTATACTGTACTATTTGTAGTACTTCCTAGTCTATAGAACAACATATGTATCACAGCTTGTCAGTTCTGCTCTATTGACTACCAACCAGTGATAGTTCTAATTGTAATGGTGACTTGTGTATCATGTAAAACAAAAACAAAACAAAGCAAAA
>JAOWBP010053967.1:0-10354 GCA_028571105.1 Tragopan temminckii
CCCAAGGAGGCTGTGGATGCCCCATCCTTGGAGGCATTCAAGGCCAGGCTGGATGTGGCTCTGGGCAGCCTGGTCTGTTGGTTGGCGACCCTGCACATAGCAGGGGGTTGGAAGCAGATGATCATTGAGTTCCTTCTCAACACAGGCCATTCTATGATTCTGTGATTCATACAGGTTAGTTACATAGCTATTGCTACCAGGTGTTTACCCAGGAAACAAATATGGCCTTTCCACCCTGGTGCCTTGTGACTGTTTCACATGCAGTGTGCAGAATAGACAGGGACTGAGCTTTAACAACATCTCTGCTTTTCAAGGAAATTGAGCTGTTCTGTGAGCACAAGACTTTCCTGTAGCACTGTCTCCTGCAAACAAGTTAATCTAAAAAAAGATACATCACTTCTTAGGAACCTTAGGAGCAAACTGCCAGTTCATTTTTCAAAATGACAGATGTGATGAAAATTGGCCAAAGGCTTGAGGAAAAAAATATGGGGGTCATGGTGAGGGGAGCAGCCGGGGGCGGAGAGGAAGGCATTCCTGAGCCCCCTGGAGCCTCCTGCTCCTCCAGGACCCATTAAAAGCTTATGTTACTTGCACTGCCTATAAACAAGTGCTTTCTTTTGCCATCATAACCTTCCTCACAGCAAGCGCTTCGGAAGCGTTGACTGCTGTCTTGTAGTGAAGCAAGGCACCAAAAATGACAGCAAGTTACAAATCAAATGCCACTGATTTATTACCTTACCAAGTTTCAGGAGGTTTGTTATGATTCCTAAGTGACCTTCGTAAACTGACTAATCAATAGCACATCTGAACGCTGACTGACTGCAATGGAAAGTTTCACTGCCAGAGGAATGACATCAGTGCTGGCAGAGGACAGATGTAGACGTGGATGGCAAGCCCATGCCTATTCTTCACATTCTTTTGCTTTTATTCTTACCCCTGCTGTCATCAAGGTAGGAAATTTCAGGATGGAAAAAAAACCAGAAAACTCTGCTATTCTCCATAAGAAAAATTTCCTTCCATTCACTTACTGGGTCTATCGCAGAGATCTTAATTTTTATTGGTTTTGCAGTACACAAAATACAGATTCTAGTAACAGATTACATCCCTATTTACTATGAAGTAATGTGTTAGAAGGATACTGTACCCATTCCTTCTTCTAGTCTCTTCCTGTTAGACGCACTGAAATCAAGCAAGAAACAAATCAACAGCTGGAGAAGAGAAACGAGAGATTCATGAGGCATTACACTTTCCATCTCTGTGTAGGAAACCAATTTGGATCAGACAGGTAGCATAAGATGGTTCTCCCTACCAGTAGATTGTTTCAGTGGAGAACACTGGAGGTCCCATTCTAGCTGTAGGGGATCAGTGCTGTTCCCTTACCAATGGCAGTGCTGGCTGCTGGGCTACCAGGGAGGCTGAACTTGGGTGTCGTCCTCCTCAGGGCCGGAATGAGCTGATACAGAAAGGAAATCCGCACAGCTCCTCACTGCGTTTGCCTTGGGAGAACAGAGTGTCAGGGGTTCACCCGAGTGTCAGCATGGAGACAAACAAGGGAATATCTTAACTAATGAAGAAAGCTTCCTGCCTTGATCCCTGCACGCTTCAGGATGCAGAAGACAGATCAGGATACGGCCACACAGGAAAAAGAAAATCAGAAGCGAGATGAAATACTGCAAGGACAAAGCAGAAGTACTGACGTAAAATGCAAACGTGTGTTATCTGAATTAGCTGCAAACAAAGCAGATAGGCTGGAATTTGCATTTTCTTTTGAACCGTAGGGCAGCTTCTCTTGTGAATCACACCAGCTCTGCCGGCAGCGAGGTTCAGGAAAGATTCAGGAAAAGGCTAACAGCCTGACAGATAGGAAGTCTGCCTCCTTGAAGATAATTAAATTATAAAGACACCATACGGGGAGACTAAGGAAGCAACAGCAGAGGAGCAGATACTGATCACTTCTGCGCATGAGAACTGAATTCCTTGGCAATGGTCTGCCTTGGCCCGAAGGGATGCGGTGTGTGTCGGACAGCTGCAACAACCCGCAGCCATCAGGTGCCTGGGGCTCCATCTCATCCCAAACAAACTTGATAAACGATGGCTCATGTTGGAAGGGCTCGGGAAAAGGGATGGAGGTGCACAGAATTTGGAAAGCAGCCTGGCAAGCCCTGGACATCCAAGGAAACACGGTAACTCTCAACTGGCCACAGCATGTCAGGAAACAACGCGTCCCAAAGAAGACACAAAGAGCAGCAGAAACCACTCCTGCGAGCAGCTGCAAGAACTCATTTACAGAGATCCCAGTGGGCTGTGGAGGGCTGCAGGCAAAGGGGACAGCCACTGCATCCATGTCAGCTACACAACGTGGGGCCCCAAGCAGCGCAGAGAGGGGACTGCTCCTAATTCCATTTACTCAGCTTCTTCTTAAACCCAGTGCAGGGAGAGGTCTCCACACTGCTGCTTTTCTTGTGAATAGTCACGTTAGTGGCTTACAAGCAATACCAAAGCTCCCTCGTCTCAATTAACTGCCTCTCCTTTGCACAGGCATAGCAGATGCTGTCAAGCAACAAACAGATAATCCTCAGAAAAGCAGAGGTACTAATCAGTTGCTTTTACTTTTAAGATCACTAGGAGTTGCCACTGCCTAATGCTGTTTTTCTAATTAATTGCACTGGAATGCACTTAAGCAAGCCTCGGATCAAAGAATCAACTGCACAGATTGAAATAAATCCTGTCTGCTGCTAATGCCTTGGAAATGGATGACTTGCTAAGCATTCAAAATCCAGGGTACCAATGGTTTAAAACTACAAATAGTGCGAGAATCCTGCAAAGGAATAGAGTTAAGAATAAAGAGGAAAAGGCTTTCTTCTTTTACTTTAAACAAAGGCAATTGTTCAACTAATTTATTTTGTAGTTTGTATATCTTAAGTTCCTTATTCTCTGCATTCCTAGCATCAGAAATCATAATGCAGAAGTGTCAATTTTCATTGCAGCAAAACTCTATCATCATTAGAGATTTATTTTTTTAATTCACTTTAACAAAGGATTGAAATCTTTTCAAAATAATGATAAATAAAAATGACTGGGGATGGATGTGTTACCGGCTGGTGCAATAAATCACTGTCTCTTTCTGCACGAGTCTCTCCCATGGTTTAAAATATCATCAGAATGCCTTTGATTGATTTACAATTTAGTAATCCAGCCATCATCATCCATAATTCCACAATAAACCACGCCACTTCATGTCGCTGCTACAGATGTTCAGAAGTTCATTCCCTGCCTTTTAAGAGGTGATATCTAGACAGCAGCTGCAGACACCAGGATTAGCTGGGGAAAAAAAAAATCTGTCTTCAGACAGTAAAACATCCCATTTTCCTATAACAGTGCCTTGTCTTTAAAGCTGAAAGGCGCACTGGCAACCTGGATACGTCCACATTCAATTATTAAGCACCAAATCGGTGTACGCACACACGCACTAAGCTGTTCCAGGAGTAACAAGATGCCTGCACTTCTGTCTGAAATCTGTTATTTCCTACGAAATCAAGGCATTATTAACAGCCGGATGTAAAGCACCCATGAATGGGCACGCAGCACACAGCAGCTGACCTCACGTGGGCCATGCCAGCCCCATGCCAGCCACGCTGCAGAGCCAGAGCTTGGGAAGTGCTCTCACTGCTCCTGAAGGCAGTGCAGGAGGGCCTGCAGCTGCAGGGAGATGATGCTGCTCCTTACGCAACACCAGCACTTCTGAAAGCACAACTGGGGACTTCATGGTCATTGTTACCTTTTTCCCCACAACTTACTGAACTGAAAACAGTAGGTTAAATCTTGCTTTCAACTTCTTTTGCTTAAGCCTGAAAACAATACAGTATAAGCATGGCTTGCAATTAACAGTTTTGTTAATGCTGCTTTCCAAAGAAGTGGAAAATCTGTAACGTGCACAGTGCAAGGTGCAGATATTTTATACCACACACCAGCACGTTCCTCCAGGCCCAGCAGCAGCCAGAGTTCATCAAAAGCAGGCACACAAACATCCAGCAGGAACTGTGGGAGTCACAGCCTGGGTCACGGCAACGATTTCTCTCCTAAGTGAATCACCATGCTGAGAAAGCCAACAAAGAAAGACTGCAAAACCCATTAGCTGGGCACTGCCGGAAAGCACTGCTCCACATCCATCATGTGGCCAGGCCAGCACCCTGAGGTGAGTGACCAGCTCCAGGTACATCAGCGACCAAGGATGCGGTGACAGGAGCCTCTGCCTTCCTCCTGCCTGTACCTGCAGGCATCGCACAGTCAGACTCGTGGCTTGGCTCCTCACAGGGGCATGGGAGCCTTCAACATGTCAGCAGCCACAGGCTTTCTCTGTTGGGTGATCCCTCAGATCAGTACAGGCCAAAGAGCTGGCAAATCAGAGAGAACTTAAGGTTTAGGCTACTATGGGTGTCTGGCACGGCCAGCAGCCCTGCTCTGAGAGGGAAGGATGTCATGCCTGGCCGACACAGCTCCTCCAGCCTCCAATGGTGCTCAGTGAGGCTGTGTGCCCCGGGGCAACTTGCAGTATTAACAGCTAGCAGAAGAGCAGCAATGTGCTGAACTTGACTTTGAAAAGCAGCTTTTGATTCAAAAATCCTTATTTTTTTTTTGTTTTTTGTTTTTTTTAAACACAGACCAAGATTATTGCCTACCCTTCCATAGGAAGTACTCTGGAAGGCTCCCAACTCCCCTGCAGCTCCACTGCAGATGGATGGAACGATGCGCTTGGATGCGTACGACACAATTCCCCAAAGCACTGCCTTCAAGTGAGAAGGAGCAGTCCTCCTGCACCTCCTGCAGCCTGGGAGCACCCAGCACTCCGGCACAAAGGGAAAGTGAAGCTTGGATGGAGCAGCCCTGCTCCCACTAGATGGCAGCTGCCCGCTGTGGAATGGCAGGTGATGCTGGCAGCATCCACAAAGTCTCCCCAGGGCAACACTTATCTTCCTTTCTCATGGGATCTGTTGTAAGCACTACATCTGAAGGCCACAAAAGTGCAGTTTCATGTCAGTGGGTGGGTGGGGGAGCAATGACCGAGTGCCCCCGCTCCCTTGCGGGGCAGCGATGCCGGCCAACAGAGCCACAGGTTCAGCTCAGTGCTGCCAAGCATGAGCTCAGGCTGAGAGCATCCTCCCAAGGCAGGTTGCTGCACGCACAGCTCTCCTCCCAGGTGTTTGTATTTCCAGTGCAGTCGTATATACTCACTGCTTACTGAAACACTGCATGCAAAGTGCCCTCGGCCTGCAGGTCAGGCTGCATACATAACCATGAGGCAGTGGGTTTTGTGTGGAGAGATTACCATTCTGTACCTGCTGAGCCTCCTGCTAAAGTCTCTCCCTCAGGCTTGACTAAGAAACTTCACCTCCAAAAAACGAACACAGGGTATTTCGCCCTCATTCATTACATAGCAAAGTTCTGCTGGCAGAGCCGTAGCTGGAAGAAGTAAATAACAGAAGAACATTGTCAGCCAAAGAGCCACGCCAGCAAGAAGTTGTGGGTGGCTATCTACACAGTTGTGGGCCCGGCTTATTCTGTCCAGGGAAATGGGTTAAGTTGCAGAGGCAGAAGAACACTTGCCAGCGTGAGTTCTCTTCCAGAAGGGGTTTATCAGCACAGCTCCACTGAAATAATCCCATTTTGAATGCAGGCATGTCCTTAGTCTCTCTGTCAAAACAATTCATCACAGAGAAAAAGTTTCTCGTGTTTGGTAAATTTTGAAACAGGAATGTGGCAACTGAGATCCCTAACCCATGCAGGGCTAAGACTGCCCGCTGGGACCTGCTCCTCAAACTGCTGAGCAGGAAGAGGCTCCCACTCACCACGAACCAGGAAGGATGAGAGCTGGGATCTTGTTTTAAGAGGCTACGTTTCCAGCCCAGAGCCATCCAGCCCTCTGACTGTTTCCTCACATAAGAATTTATCTTTCCTCTGAGTACTCTGCCAACAGGAGCTGGGTGGGGGGTAGCAGGGTCATTGCAATCCATTCCTTTGAATCCCCTGTGGAATCTCAGCCTGGCATATTTCATTTTTTCATTTCAAAGAGATGGGTGTGTACATAAGAAAGAGATCTGGAAAATGTTTAGCATCACGGGAACTGCCAGCAATGCTTCCTTTGTTTGCTCCATTTAGCCTGATGATGTTTTTTATCATCAATTAGCTCAAACAGAGAAAAGCTCTGTCTCTCAGCCAACTGTGGGACACAGGTGCTGGGGTTCAGGTTGTCGCTGTTCCTCTCTCTGGGAAGCCAGGTTGATGCTTGCTGTGCATCCTGTTCTTCCAGTCAGCCTGGAGACAAGTGCCAGCGCTGGCATGAAAGGCATGTAGCGCAGGCACAGAGAAACCAAAGGTAAATTCCTCCCACTCCATGCTTGGGCTTGGTGTACCTGTTACTACACGCTCATGTGCCTTATGCCAGATCTAACAAAGCAGAAGCAATCGTTGAGAGGGACAAGGAAGGGGCTTGCTAACATTGAAAATGAATATTGAAAGAATCAGTACAGCAAAGATTTGCAGTGTTCACTCCAGGGAGACAAGGTCTTCCTACTGGAGAATCCCCCGCAGGGAGGAACAGCAGCAATAAATTTGGAAAAAAATAGGAAAAGAAAAAAAAAAAAAGAGAAGAAATCCAATCACATACTCTATATTTAAAAATTAAAAAGACTACCAGATGCAATTACATTCATGATTAAAAGATCTAACAGAAGCATATTTAAATTCATTAACTTAGTCCACACTTCAGTACCTCAGGAGACCAGCTGCTCCTGGAATACAGGGCAGCAAAATACAAACTACATCTTGCTTGTATTTGATCAAAACCTTTTGAAAGTTTCAATGATCTGGCTGTTAACATCTCTTAGGTGATAATTAGGCTCTAGGGGCAGCAAACATTGTTTGGGAGAGAAAACGCACCGTGGAAACCTAAGTAGTGGAGCCTTCTGCTCTGCTAAAGAGCCAGTTATTCCACTGTATAAGAAAAGAGCAGGCAAGGGCAAAATGAGGCCATTTTCAAACAGAGATTCATTTTGCCTGTGTGTATCAGCAATCAGCAGATGATCACCTCTGTGTAAACAGTTTACTTTAGATTTTGCTCATTTCTTGCAGCACGTATTTTAACAAAGAGATTGTAGCCCTTGCACGCTGCGGCTCGCTAGCACAGCTCTCCTCCAAAAGCAGACATGGTGGGGTTCTTCATACAGTGTTTGACAGATGCTGGGTAGCAGCTGGGCTGGGCAGACCCTCACCATCACGCACCCTCCCAGGCAGAGCCCTGTGCTGCAGGGCGAGATGTGGGTGGGGAATTTCAGGAGGTGCCCGGAAGAGGCAGAGCCTCTCCGTGGCTCCGACAGCAGGGCAGATGCTCAACGGTTTCCTCAGGATGGTCCACAGGAAGGCACTAAATTAACAGCAGAGGCACTGACTTTTTCCGTTCCTATTACTGCCGTGCGATCTATTTCCCAGTGACCGGACGGGAAGAGGCTTAATTAAAGAGAAATGGGAATTTCTGTTTATGGCTGGGTCTGCCATATCCAAGAGAAGCCTTCATCTCCATATGCTATATCTGGTTTTGGTCTCCTCCATGCTGCAAGGCAATGTCCTCCATATAGACGCTTTCCTTCTCAAGGGAAATAATTTTGACAGTTTGAGTCAACTTGGGTCTTTCCTGTTCTTGCACAGTCCCTAGCAATCAAGTGCAAGAAACACCAAAGGACACGGCTGACCTTTAAGACAGACAGCTACAAGTGTGCCTGAACTGTCAGGCAGATGTTTTCAGGGCCCCTTCCTGCGTTTTACTCTGGTGCACTGCTTACAAGACACAGCAGAGCTCTGCAACGTGGAGCTGCCTGCTCTCCCTCCGAGCCCCTGACAAGATGCACCATTCCCAAGAAGCTGCAGTTCTGCTTAAAACCACCAGCACATTTAGATTCCATCTGTTAGTGCCACACAAAGAGCATTTCCTCCCTGTCTGCAGATGTAACTGAAGTGCCCGGTTTCTTTCTGCACCACCAAAGAAGCCCTGATGATATGCACACGCTATGCCGGTACGGCACTGCTCCACTCTATTTTATTTCTCCTTTGCTGATGAATAACTGGAGAGGTCTATTTTGTTTTGCTTTAAAAGTCACGCAAGACAGCTGACTTCCACTGACAAAAAACTGAAAGCCAAGAATAAGTCAGGTATTCAATCACAGCCTCAAAATGTTCCCTGTTCAAGCACGAGTGTGTCAATAGCTCACAGCTGAGGATATGGAAGTGAAGCTCCTGCAGGGGCTGGAGGAAGATGCTCTTCCATGACTCATCAGGAACCCTTCCAGCAAACAAGGGCATAGTGGTGAGTGACGGGATTAGTCAGAGGAATTGTACCGTGACCAAAAGCAAGAGGAAAATGTAAGAAAGAATAGGGAAGAACATGGAAAGTAGCATCGGTTGAAAAATACTCAATTTTCAACTCAAAATATTTTCTACTAACTCAACTGTAGACACCTGACTTTGGACAGGTTTCCATCTTAGAATAAAGGCGGTCTCAGTTCCTCATCCTCATGAACAATAACTACATTTTTTCTTTGTTAGATGTAAGAATATGTATCATAAGTATGGTATCACGTTTCAAACGCGTGGGAAGATTTCCCCTTACTGCCATAGTTCTGGGACAATCCTTAACATGGCTCCAACAGTAAGAAATTACATGCTCCGGCCCCTTTTACTACAGAACAGCTTTCCTGATTGGGACCTGGATTTCAACCTGAAGTGAAGTTACTCACAGCAAAACCTGAACGTTTTTCATAGAATAAACGTGCTATGCACGTGGCTTAGAAAACAGGGGGATTAAGTTTAAGTGAGGAATTTATATGAGATTGTGAGTGGGTTTTCTCTTCCTAGAGTTCTCGTACTCAGATGAGAAAGGTTCTTAGGTGCAAATAATCAACAAGATGTCCATTAATACCATGAACACACAAAATCCTGTGGATGAAGCTTCCAACAGCACTTACAGCAATCGGGTACCAAGAGCCCCTTGCAAAGATGGATATGCCTTATGTTGTTCTCATCGTCTGAGCGCCTGCTGTGAGACTTGAGATTGGGTACTGAAGACGGTAGATGGCAGATTTACGAATCACATTTCAATTTGTTAACCCAAAGAACCTTCAAAAGCTTTTATTACCTTTCCCTTCATCTCAAAGTTAGTGGCTATCCTTGAAAACAGATAGCTCCATCTGCACTTTTATTCATCCCCAATGAATACGTAGCTTGCCTTTAAACATAGATTCTCATCTGAGCCTCAAGAAATAGGAAAATATCTTAGAAAAAAACTCAGAATGACCCAGATGACAAGGTGGGAAGGACCAGGAAGGCAGAGAAGAAAGGAAGAGCTTCAGATGAATAGTGATTAAATTTGTTACATTTAAATTTGATTAAATTTGTTAGATCACATTTCCAAAATTACCTAGAGTACTGAACATATCAGCCTTCAGTTCACTGTTAGGTCGATCTGGTTGTGAAACAAAACAAAGGTCTTCCCTTTTAAAGAAGTAAAATAAAAAATACTGGACATCTTCTGTTTTAAAAACCAGGAGAAAGGGATGTTCTGGTTGAACAGCACAGTTAACTCTCTTTTTGGCCAACATCTGGGATGAGGTTAGCTGCACTGGTCATCAGCCCACAGGGTTCTTTTTACCCTTGTACCTACTCTCATCTTATTTTTCCCTTTTTCTTCACATGGACAAGGTTTCCATAGGTCTTACTGAAAAAAATGCATTCTACTCCAAAAAGAAGAAACCAAAACATTTCAAATGATTACCACTGATAAGGACGAATTACAAAGAAACCTGGCCAGGCTGAGAGCTGAGAGCTGAACACCTCAGGAGTCAACTTCCACTGCTAATTAGTAACACCAGGAACTTCTGTCTGCATGCAATTTCAACACTGGTACTTTCTCAGACACTGATAACATGGTTTAGTGGGAAATGGTGGTAGTGGGTGGATGGCTGGACTTGATGACCTTAGAGGTCTTTTCCCACTTTGGTGATTCTAGGATTCTACAAGTAGGACCCCAATGGTGACATCACCTTCCTGCTAGAAAGGGCAGATATGTTCTATTGAGGATGTGTGAATCCATCAAATTGTTCAAAGGTAGAGCTTCTGAAAACTCCCAGCTGAAGCTATTGTGCTTTCAGTGCCTCCAGCAGGCTTGTCAAGCTACGTGAATGCCATCAGACCCAGGAACTCTTACCCAGTTTGTCCTGACTTCCAGCAGTGCCCAGCCACACTGTGCTGTGGTTCTGCTGGGTTGGGGTAGAGCTGAGGGCTGCTCCTTGTTAGTCTGACAGAGGAA
>JAOWBP010053968.1:0-10353 GCA_028571105.1 Tragopan temminckii
GGTTGTGACGCGTCACAACCCGACACCTCGTAAACGCCTACTACAACAATCTTTGCAGAGGACTTTTATTCTGTTCAGTGTATCAAAATTACTTGTTTGTAAACACTTTGAGCTTGTTCATTTCAGTTATGCTTTTACAGCCTGTTTCTGCATACAAGTAAGGGTAATTAAGTTTTGTAAGGTGAGAGAGTATGTCTGGTTCTAATGAAATCTCCAGATGAGAAGACTGCAGTTCTGATCATGGTAAACTCTAATCCTGAGATTTTGCAAAATACTGGGGTAGATAATAAAGAGTGTAGTTAAAGCATTTTAGGAAATGGAAAGAGCCTACAATAAAGCTTGATTTCTATTCGAGAATGTATGGTGTGTTACTAGAATGAGCACTTATTACAAATTTTGCATCTCCTGGAGCTGATTGCAAGCCATAGTTGAAGGTAGTCTGGATTAACCTTATGAATCTGTAACGAAATGCGTCAAATCAGAATCCATTTATACTAATCCATATACCCAAATGAAAGAAAGTGGAAAGGACTTGGCCAGAACCTCAGTGTTGGCTCCTGATGCAGGCTTTTTGAGTTCTGATGCCTTTTTTTCACCACTGAAGAATCTATGGTTAGTGAAGAGGGAACTTTAAAATAACATTGGAGCCCTAAACCCAACTCTGTCAGCACTCTGAGAACTAACTTATTTTGTTCATGGCGTTGACATTTTGTTTATCTCACTCAGCATGAAATTTATTGTGGTAAAACCAGGAGTGAAAGTTTTTGTAGTGTTCTTAATATTTGGAATTCAAATCCAGTAGTAATAAGCAATACTTTAAGTACTAGAGCATTCTGTTTCAACACAGTAACAACTGCTTCCCAATACCTTTCCAAGAAATTTTACTCTGAGGTTGATTTATTTGTTTTTAATGTATTGGAAAATCACCTGTAGTTTTCATTTGAACATTTGGCTCTAAGAACTTTCACTGTGAGGTTCTCATTGAGTCCTACTGTTTTTGAATACTTTTAAGTCCTTAAGTCCTTAAGCTCCTTAAGTGCTCTGATTTTCACTAAGTTAGTTTATGTTTTCCTATAGAAATCATAGGTAGTGAAGTTTGGATTCAAGGAAATCCAGAATTTCAAGACCTTTGCTTTGTCTTTACTTGAATTGGTGGTAAAGGCCCAAGAACAATGAGGAAAAACAGATTCATAATGTGTTGGATACTGGACTGCTACCTTGAAATGAAATGCTTATCAAATCCATTACAAACTGCCTAAAAAAAAAAAACAAAAACACTGTTGAAAAAATATTAGAATTTGTGTGGTTTATGCTTCCTTGGATGTGGAAAAATGTTACCTTTTAGTAGGTTATAAATCATAAATAATAGGACAAATTAAGCTTGCCTTGTATTACAATTGTTCATTCAACCTTTAATGCTAAGTACACTTTCATAGAAATTATCTTTTGGAGTTTGCTTACAGCTGTAAGCAAGATATGTTTTGAATTTCCAAAGTTCAGCTAAAATTATTTAAATTTTAACTGATATAAACTAGATTCAGTTAGCACATAAAATGATGAGACTTTTTCTATTTTGATTTTTTGCCATGGTATAGTTGAAGTTTGTTTGTAAACTGCAACTCACCACAGCTTATCTGATCCAATTGCAACGCAATGTAGATGGAAATACACACTAATTCCATTCTCAGAACACAAATATTACTTGCCATTAGCAAGAATAAATATCTGAATGGGTTTTAAATACTACAGATAGCAAAAGCTACTTACTGTAATTGACTACTTTGGACAATTAGTGCATGCTCATCTTAAGCTAATGACACTTGTCTGCCAGTACAAAGTCAATTAAGTAGCTCTGAAGATACAACAAAATAGCAGCAATTCACCCCAGGAATATTAGTATACTTTGAAATTGGAAGAGACCTGAATGAATATTATTATTATTAAGTGCTTAAGTTTTATGCATTCAAAATCAGTTTTACATCAGTTTGTACCACTACAGTGTTGCAGTTGTACATTAATGGCAAGTAGTATGCTCTATTTTATGATTTCAATGCAAATCCAGTTAGATTACATTATGTGAAAGCAATGAAAGAAATTATTGAAGTTTATGGGGACTTGGTTGTGAAGCACTCAAATGAAGAGGTGCTACTAAGGTCACAGCATCCAGACAACTAGCAAACATGTTAACATGGTGGCTTTCCTGAGGGCGCTGAGGCAGCTGGACAATTTTGGTTCAAACATGCTGGTAAAAGGAGCTGGAGACTGATGCAGATTCTTCATTTCCCCAGTACGTGAAGAAATTTGGAACTTGTTACAAGGTGCCAAGGAAAATTATGAGGAAAGTGAGTCTTGGAGGGTATTGGAGTGTCAGTAGAAATAAGATAGGAATTGAGACTCTCAAGGTCAGTTGCCATTGCTGGGAAATATGGGAGGAGGAAGTCTTTAATCTGGAGAAAGACTGGGGGATTTCAAGGTCCTATGAATGGCCTTGCTCTCAGCTAAGTAACAGATTACAGGCTAGAACCTGTCTGTCTCTTCTGCAAAAATCATTTGCTTGTGGAAATAACAGTTGCTTCAAAATGGATATGCAAAAGTCAAAATTTAGTACAATTTCTTAGGAAATGCAAGTGAATTAGGAGCTCACAGTATGAGAATTTTACATCTGAGACAGCTGAGAACAGGAAGACAACAACAACAACAAAAAAAATTCCATGTCACGGGGATAATGTGTTAGGAAAATAGATTTTTTTTCCGGTCTATTTTTCACAAAAAAGAAAAGCATATCTTAAAAGCTTTAAAAAGGAACTGGATAACTACTTGCTGGATAATCATAGGAAAATATTTAGCTGATGATATAATAACTGAAAATATGATTTATTTCTTTTTTATGTTGAGCATTTTAAGAAGTTGTAATGAGTGGCAAATTCGGTTGAAATGTGAACACCTTGGCCTTTCATGGAATTGCAGTGTTATACTGATTCAAAGCTGCCATTTTGAGCTTGATGTTGAACCTTGAGACTTTCCTTGCTGCAGTTGTAGTTCAAGTCATTTCAGTCTTGTTCTACTTGTTCAGAACTGATTTGTGTGTCTGAATCATAAATCCTTGCAATTTAAATATTGTAAGGAGTTTTCTTCCCTTATACTGCCAAAATCTTCTTCCTCTCCTCCATTAAGTGAATTAAATTAAGTAATCAAATAAATCAAGCAAATATTTACTTGTATCAAGTAAATCGAAGTAATAGTTGAAGGAAAAATTATCTCATTCATAAACTTATGCCAAAGCTGGATTCTGAAGTTCCTGACCTCTGAAAAATTCCCACAGTTCAATCTGTAAGACTGACATTTTAATCCTCTCCAGCAGTTATGGGGGATTGAAAGTTGCACGAAAATGTGAAGGCCTCATTACAAAGAAGAAATTATATGAAAATCTTAGGCCCATTTTTAAGGCTTAGAGTTCCAAAGTGAATTTATAAATCATTTGAGCATTTTAGAAACCTGAGGTAATTAGAGCAAATATCTAATAAATGAGGGCTTTGGCTAGGATGCATCTGTAGTCTTCAAAAATATGACCACAGAGCATGAGTGACAGAAGCTACAGCTGCTAGTCTCTTTTATTATCTTTCTCTTCATTTCATATTTTTGGGAGTGTACTAGATTACATAATATAGTATCTGACCTCCTTTTCCATTTTTAAAACTGATGTGGAAAAAATTTTAAAGCATGGGAATGATAATTCAGTTGCTTAATGTCAGGATGGTATAAGATGATGTTAGCTTTAACTTCTTGTTAAGGCATATAAAAACATTTTTTAACTTCTATGTTCCTCTGTTAAAATTTTTGGAAGTGAGCGTAGTGGGAGACAGGAGGAAGGATGTGAGAGAGACATGCCTTTAAAAATGTATGCAAGGAAGTAGGGTGTAGAACTTTTGTATGGAAATCAAGGGAGGAGAAGGAAACCACACCACTTACTGAAGGTGGTTGCCCTGGTGGCAAATTCGTACTTCACTTACACTGGTGTGTGCATCTGTACTAAAAGCAAGTGTCTGATCTATTCAGATTTTTAACTGCTGGAGACATTCAGGTGGCTTGCTACTTAATTCCTAAATTCTGGCTGAGACTCCTGTGAATGTGCTTTTGCATGCATGCTGATATGGAGAGAGAGACAATGTTATAGATAAAAGACTTTGCTCTACTTTCTTTTTATCCTCTGCTTGAAGGACTGGTGGCTTGTGGGATAGTCATTGCTTGAATTTCAATTATGCTGTTTTTCACCTTTTGGTCAGGTTATTTTGCACCAAATGGAGCAAGGTGGTGTGGTGCTGAGGACAATGTCCACAGATAGCAAGCTGCAAAACAGTGCTGAAATCTGGCAGGTGTGGATTGTTGTTATTTTTTTCTTGAAAACATATGTTGAATAAACATAGGCCTTCAGTTATGCTTTACAGCTGAAAACTGGTATTGGCTATCCATTCACTTTCAATCATACTCTACATATGTTTCATATTCTTTTGATTTCTTTATTGTTTATTTGTGTTACCCTAACTGTAAATATTCCTCTTGATTTATCAAGTGGTTTGGCAGTTAATGCTTGTTACCTTATGAGAGACATTTTCACAAGCAAGTTTTTACAGCAGTGGTTATAGTCTGCAGTATTTTGATGGTTAAAAATAAATAAATAAAAATAACATATATAGATATGTTCTGTTTGAAATACCCCCACTGTGACACCAGTTTAATATTAAAATATTGTGTCTTGGGAAATAAATAACTAATATCTATGAAGCTGATGATGGTATAAGCCTCACAGCTATAGCAGTTTTGACAAGGGACAGTAATATCACTAAACAAGAAATTGTTTACTCCTCTATCTTTTTATCCATTTGTTCTATTACTGTGTGTCAGGAATGAAACTAAGGGACTTTCACTTCTGCTTTTAAGAACATTTCTCATACCTGAAAACAAACAACATTTATGATGACAGTTATTGTAGCCTGTTACAATCTTTTAAGTAGTCTTGGTTACTTTCTTTACTCTGAAACCAGTTATTTTAGCACGTGCTCATTTGTTACGCATGGAAGAATAGAAGTCTGGTCGTGAAGAAGAATCAGGTAATCGCATCAGTTAATGGCTGATCACCAGCACAGGACCAGTAAGTTCATTTTTTTGATTAAGATTCAAGTTCTATGGATGAACTTCAGAACTTATGCAGACCACCATGTGCATTTTGATGTCTGCTGCATTGTTCCTCACCTTTGGTCTCCTGATCCAAGAGAGATTCCAGTCACATGCTTGTTGCATCTTTAATTATGTAGATGTTTGGCATTACTGAAGATGCAAAATCCCAGGGAGGAATTAGAAGGAAACTACTTAAAATGGGTAGTAATTACAGCATAACTTAAAAAGCCACACTCGTTTTCAACCCCAGCCCCCTTTCTTACCCGAGAATTTTTCAAAAGGAGGTCAGTCTCCAGGTTTTTATAATCTATATTGTTGTGACATTCAAGTTCACTCAGCTATAAAGTCCTATTAGTTGTACTGTATCAGTGGAAGCCTGCTTGCTAAGGTAATGTTCATGCTATTGTAGAGGGAAAAAAAAATAGTGTGGAATGAGTCCTGTTGCAGTTAGCAGTCCAGTTTCCTGATTTTCCTCAAACTACTGCAGTCACTTTTGTGAGTAAAAAGCTATCTCAGTGTTGCGACATTCTTCGGTCATGTTTATAGTAACTGTGAGGCATGTACAATATATATCTGCTCTTTCTAAATTATCTTTAGAGGGTATTCTATTTTATGTGTTTTATTCTGGGTCCTAGAGGAGGTTTTTTTATTGCAGAAACAGGGGTTGCAAAATGGTGTGAGGCATTAACTCTGAAGAGCAGCTGCTTGAATTCAGGCTGGAGAGCTGTCTTTCCTCCATATATTTCTGCCTAAAAGTGTGAATTCCCAAGGGACAACTAGAACGACAAGGTCTTTCTTGCCAGTAAAAGAGAGGTCAGAAGAACTGCAGTGCTAATTTTTCTGTCCTTGTCATACACATTGTACAGGCTTTTTATTTTAAGGTATTTTATTTATTCTCTACATTACAAGCAGTGTGAAGCAGGAGCTCTCTGACATTATCTTGTTCTTTTTTTTTTTTTTATTTTTAATACATTTGTTACATGTATCTGTGCTACCTTGTCATCAGTTCTGGCCTGTTTCAGCCTAGTTCTGTGATTAATGGGGCGGAGGAACCCATGGACTCTGGAAAAGGAAGAAGGAGGAGGATAGGCCCAGAGGAGAAAAACAGCAGTAACAAGTTAATGAGAAAATCTTAATTTACTAAACATGATAGCGAAATTTGAGAGAACACAACATACTGCAATATAATTGGAATTGAAGCTAATAAATCAAATAAGAGAGAGAACACAGCAGAGACGAGCAGAGAGACAATCCTATGACTCATGAGCAGTTTTATCTTTTCCCCTGAATGGAAAATGGAATAATGAAGTCTTCTGGGAGCTGTAGTTCATCCTTCACTTCTGTGACCAAGTGCCCAAAACTATCAACAATTCAATGCTGGAACTGCAGCATTAACTCTTTAACTCCCAGTGCATTACATGATGTTATGATGTGGAATACCGATAATAAAAATCATAAAACCATGGAACACCTTCAAGGAGATACTTTTGAAAAAGCTTTGCTTTAAAAAACAAGCCTTTTCCATCTCTAATTTGATATCAGATAAGCTCAGGTGGAACAGTCACAGTAATTCATGAGGTAATACTTTCTTGAAGGGATCAAGGCTATTTCTAATGATCAGTGAAGGAGGTGGAGGTTTTGTAATGAATTTTGAGTTGTGTTTCTGTTCAAAACTAAGTTAGCAAAATCACCTCAAAGGAGAACAATCTGATTTTTCAAGACTCTACACAATGGTCATTTGTTAGGAAGAGCAGTAACAAATTTTGTACAGAGTTGTTCTTGAGGCCTAAATTTCTACAGTTTATTGAAGAGTTCATTTTTCAGAAATGACCATTTTTTCCAGTTCCATCATGCTGGAAGATGGGATGGAGCTGTGATTCTTACCACACAGTGTTGAGGACGTCTAATGGAAAATCAAGCTGCCTTAAGAGTATTCTAATTCAGTCATCCAAAGTCACAAGTCATTTCTCCCAAGGACATGCTGCCTTAGCAGTTCAGTCATTCAGTTTTTCAGCGCTTACACGCCCAAATCCTAAATATCTCAGCACATGCCCTAAAGCTGCTCCCAACATTTTTTTTGCATAGTTGAAAGAGGGGACAGAGGTCTATTTTGAACTGGGAACACCAGAAAGTCACGTGAATAAAGATAACTAAGTGACTACTAGATTGTGTTTTAAGAAACTTTTTTGCAGGCATCCAGTCACTTTCCAGATAGTTCTTGGAGCTTCTGTGATGTCAGTGATTTTAGTTGTAGCACATTCCTTTTGGTATTTTATCTCTGTCTTCATTTGTAACAGCATTTTCAAACTTTCTCTTACTGATTCTAAGTACAGAATTGTAATAGAAAACTGCAACGTGTTCAAAGTACAATTGCATGAAATAGTGTCATTTGTTATTAGTTCTCCCTGCTATTTGTTACCATATTACAGAGGTCACGTTGAGCTTAAAGCAGTATTTTACCAGATAAAATGTTATAGGGCCTGGATCTGTAGGTTTCTGTATGATTTTTCAAGGAACTGCTTAATATCTGAGAGCTATCTTTGAATTGCTCATAGGCCTATATCACTGCAGAAACATGTTTTTTGTAAGGTAGAGGAACCTCAGTGGAATATGATGTGAAATAATCTCATTCCTTATTTAAAGTATCTAAACTCTTAAATACACCCATACACACAGCAAAAGGTAATGTATGCCACATGAAAGATTTCTTCAGACAATTTTGTGTCAGCATTATACAAAGTTTTGTAACATTAATGAGGTCTGAACACCACAGCATTCCTATCTGATGTTAATGACTTAACAACAGTATTTGCTTTAAAAATTAATTTTACTTTAACTTTTTTTTATTAAATAGTTTGTTTCAAGTCAGCCTGCAAGAAAAACAACATTCCTGTTTTTCTTGCATATCATGTTTGCACAGTAATATAAGATGAGACAGAATTAACTAGTACTTGTATATTGTCAGTATGGTGGTTTGTGCTACAAATAAAGAGAGGAAATCACAATTATGTTGTATTGCTACATGCTTTATTCCCTTCAAGAGTGTTTGTTTTCCTTCTTGAAATCTATCCAAATGATACAAAAAGGAACTAGATGGGTGAAATCCTGAATACGCAGAGTATCAGCAAAAGACAGGGCTATCTAAAGGATAACGTTTTTCACATATATCAGATATCAGACCTTACACTTCTCAAATTTAGCATCAATCTTAAAGGGAGATGTAGATAGCGCATTTGAAGTATAGGAGGTAAAATCTGTACCGCTTATTGAAAAAACAAGGCAGCAACTTGCCTAAGATATTCCACAATTCTTTGTAACATCAGTTTGAGTAATTGAAATACCATATGATCAACGGTACAGTCTCAGAATGCCGCTGTTAGTTGCATAAGCATTGGAAGATAACTTTAGGGCATGATAAAAAAAAAGTATATAACCACTTCCATTTTTTTTTTTTTTGACAATTCTATCTATAACTTTAATGCAGATTCTCCAATGAAGTTATTAACTTAGTTGTAATTTTTTATTAACATATTAAAATCTTCTTTCACTTATACTGAAGCTTTCTGTTCTTTAGGAGCCTGAGTTTTAGCTAACGTATTTTGGAATTGAAATATTGTAGGCAGTTTTGCAATTCTGTGTTTGACTACATAATCCACTTTCAAACAATGAAAGTGTTGCTACTGCAATTAGTGTCATAATGAGCCAGTCACCACCATTGAATCTCTATGTATATCTAGAATACATAACTTTATTCTTCTCAGTACTATGAAGTATTATTCTTAGATACTGTAAGCATATTACATTCATATACTTTGTTTCTGTGTGCTTCTACACAGTCTTTGTTTGCAGCCTTGCAATGCTCTTACTATACTCATTTATTTGAGAAAATAAAGCAGAACTCTTCAGATACAAAATAACTTCTAATTACACGACTAGGAAGAGGGAGCACTATATGGAGAGGAATGATAGTTATTGAGCTATTTATATTTCTGTTCTCAATTTTTATAATTTCTGGATTTGGATTTGTGGACTTTCTTCTTAGAGAATGAACCCAGTTAGCGATATGTTATAAATATGGTGAGTCATCGATGCTAGTTATTAATGAGCAGAATCCTAATGGTAGCTGAATGCCTGTCATCCGTTCTCAGTATTTATACATACAAATAGTTTCAAAAAAAATTAAATTTTTTTTTAAAAAATGGAGGTCTTTAGAGGAAAACAGGCCATACAAATTGCAGAATTCTTTTACATCCAACAACTTTAGTCTGGTTAGTAGCTGATTGTCCATTTTCTTCTTTAGTAAGATAGTTGACTTTCTGAAGTACATTTCGCAGTTTATTTTAATCAAGAAAAAAATCCATTTTTATAAGTTTGAAGGCTGTTACATGATTCAAAGTAAAACACTGTAAAAAGTGACTACGATACTTCTTCAAAGGCATACGTACTGCTGATTTGAACTAAACCATTAATGTAGATGCCCTATTGTGGGCCCATGAACACCGAAATCTGTAGGTGTAACTGCTACTTGTAAAGACATCTAACTGCCAATTTCCCTAGAGCTCCAACGATGCAAGTTTTGATAATTTTTCTTACTTTTAAATGCTCTGCAGTGGTTACACAAAAGTTTTAATTATTCCATGTTGAAGACTGTTGCTGCAGCCATTCTTCTACAGTCACCTATTCTAGGTAGTTCTAAGAGGTTTGGGATATTAGCGGGAACTGTGATCTCATCTCTCAGTTGCAGTGTAGGCACTTTAAGTGTCCTAAAGATGGCTCATGCATTAACCTTTATTCAGTAGCTTAGAACAGAGGTATCTCAGGAGAACCATCAGGGAGAGATTCCAGTGTTGCTGCTCTTGCTGTATTTGTGCACAAAATGGATTTAGGCTTCAGTGCTGCCCGTTGGCAATTTCCTCTGGGCTCCACAGAACACTTCTACATCTTTAGGCATAAAATAGACAGCTCTTTCTGCTATTGTCATTATACAAGAGATATGCTAACACCCTATTCACTCTGAATAAGTGATTGATTATTTTGACTCATTTATGGAATAAAGCCCAGAGCATTTACCTCCCATATTTATGTTTGGCATCAAACATAACAGTATGGTGTGCCCAGAGACAGCTACAGCACATCCACCAATCTTCTGCTTTTCTTCTATCCTTCACCATCTCATCA
>JAOWBP010053969.1:0-10350 GCA_028571105.1 Tragopan temminckii
GGTGGTGGAGTCACTGTCCCTGGAGGTGTTTCAGAACTGTGGAGATATGGCACTGAGAGACGTGGTCAGTGGGTGTGCTGGGGTGGGTTGGGGTGGGAATTAGCAGTTTTTGAGGTCTTTTCCAGTCTTCATTATTACAACTCTAAGTCATAATCAGCTTCGCACAGAGATGAGCAAGCTCTCACATTAGGCAGGAAATTCATATATATTTGAAATGTTATTGAAACAAAAAAGCTTGAATGTTTTTAAAAGTTTGGCGATGCAAACTTCTGGGAAAGTTTTTGGAAACATTCTGCCATTAAACTGTATTTTCCTGTACTGGGGCACTTTAACAAACAGGAAGGATTCAGTCATCAGCAAGAACAGAAAGACTCAGCTATTCTTTTGTTCATTAAATGTCTTCAAATGGCCTGGGCTAGTTACTTCATTCTGGGACACTTACAGGGCTAAGAGGCATTAGCAGTTATTTCTGACTATTTTTGGATGATGATTGAGCTTTCAAAGGCGGTAGAAGCCACCTTAAAATCAGAGAGGATCGTGGATGCATATAGAATAATATCTGCTTTTGCAGACAGCTCTCTTCCCTCCAGAGAAAAGAGTTTGCACTGGCAAATAATACTGGCAGAGATATGCTTTTGCATTTAACTATCCTAATTATCATTACTGTTGAATACAACGTGCTGCAGCTCTGATGCAGTGGTAAACTAGTATATAAAGTGTTTATTTGGCCTTTATTTGGCCTTCAACCTTTGAGGGGGAAAAAAAAAATCATTAACAGGCATAACAGCAATACTCAGCTACACAGGTACTACAGCAATAGCCACATACCCTCAATGGGTTGGAAATGTTGCACATACTTGAATACGAGATTTTGGTCTGGTATTTCCTGCTAGAAGTACACAGTGTTGCTGCTGAGGCCCCTGATGAAAAGTAGGGATCTGTGTGTAATCCTGTAAAACAGTCAGCAGTGTCATGTTGCAGGAATGATGCTGTTATTCAGAAAGAATAATACACAGATTCTTGTACTTGATTGGGTATGTATCTGTTATTTTCGTGTAGAAACTCAATTTGGACTTTCACATAGAGGCTTTTAAAAGAATAATGCTAAGTCCTTTACCATATGGACTAGAATGACAAGGAGCTTTTCATTTAATAATTGCTTGCCCGTATCAATAAAGATGGAGCATATTGCAAATCTGAAAGAAGACATGGTGCAGATCCATTTAATACGCTCTTCATCCATGGCTCTTTGCAAAGACTATGATTCATCAATGAAAAGAACAATTTCCACGTCTGAAGCACTTTTTTATTGTGTCTCTGAGTACCTCACATTCAGTGGAGAACTGTCATTTTCCAACCCACATTTATGTCACAAGTTAAGTGAATAACTTATCTGAAGTGTTTAGTGTACAGTTTGGAAAACACAGAGAGATCCAGAGAATGGGAGAAAAATAGCATCCTGGGGAGCATGAAAAGCTCATGTAATGCTGAAGATCCAAATAATCTCCATTTGAGACCTCTGAAAAATACACAGAGGTCCATGAGCAAGCATTCTCACAAAAGTTATTATGCTCGATAATATCTGCTACTGAGTTTTTCCTAAATTGAAAGCTTTATCATGCTATAATAGCTGTCTTGTAGGCTGTGTGAAATTTTGGAGGATGCTTTGAAACGTTGCATGTGAAGAGTTAGAAACAAATGGGAAAAAAGAACAGAATTAAAGCTGAATTTACTGTGGGTAGATAATGCAGCACAACTTGGTGGTTTTTTATGGATATACAGAAGATTTTCTCAGAAAGCTGTTACAAATGTAATCTAGGTGTGGTTATAATCTTCGTGTGGTTATAATATCTGATGCAACACCTTGGAGGTATTCTCACCTCTGAGTTGGGGGGAACCTGGTAAAGCAGAGATGACAATAGACAACGTACATAACCCACTGGTGCTGTTCCCCAGGAGATGAGTGTCAAGTCTCATTTTATTTAATAGTTTCTTTTACATATTGGCACAAAATGAGACTGTTAATTTAATTTCCTGGTGACACGAAGCTAGAAGGCATCTTCTATTCAGAGAAACATCAGGATTTTATGAGCTAAAATCTGGATGACCTCGAAGAATGGACTTAAAGTTCAATTAAATTTGATAGAAAAAAAAAAAAAGTGAGATTATGTGCTTGGAAGTGGACAGTATGCATTTCTTTTGTGAGCTGCAAGTTTACCAGTTGGAAATGAGTGAGAAAGGAGAAAGATTGTGTAGTGTGGTTGGTAGCAAGGTGTCTGAAATATTGGAGCAATGCACCGACAGAGAGGCTGAATACAATAGCCAACAATATTTGCAGTAGACTCAAGAGGTATAAAAGCCCTGGTTTAAGGAGCAGAAGAGACTTCATTTGAAACATAGTTTTCAAATCTGGCTGTGTTCAGAAAAATCTTGAAAAGGTACAAGGAGTTGTATCAATCAGGGGGGCTGAGAACTCTTATAAGACAATGAAGCTGGGGAAAGTCAGGCTTACTGGTCAAAGATAAGAAAAGCCAAGGAGATACATGTTTGTCCTCAATCAGTACATCAGTGGAACAAATTCCAGGGGAAAAAAAAAAGAAAGAAAGAAAAAAAAAAAAAGATCTTTTTAAACTAAAGAACAATCTTGGAACAAGAACAATTGGATTTAACTGCTCAAGAGTACCTTTGAGCTGGTAACAAATAGATTTTGTACTCTAATACTGAGAAAGTTTTGGAACTGTATTTTTGTAGGAGAGAAAGAAAGAATGACTTTGTAATAACTGCCATGTGGGATTCAACTATAGTTTTCATCTCTTTCACAAGAAGACAGGAAAGTCTTTCTTAGCAATGTACTGTAATATCTTTCTAGGAAATTCTGGCTAAATGTTTATCACTGAATCTGCAAAGCAATACAACAGTGATTTATCTTTTGGAAGATTATAGGATGGAAAACAATGGCTCCACTTAGAAATTTTCACTTAATTTCTTATCATAGAGCACAATGAGAAAACAATTTTATCTGAAGAGCCAAGGGGATGGCTCCACACTTCTCACTCACCCTGATGAGCTCCACATGGCTCACCCTGACTGGTAATCCCTGATTGAGGCCTCCTCTCCAAGCTGCACAAGTTCAGATGTTCATATCACCTAACCTCACCTCCTGACAAAAGGCGTTGCTGGAGGCTTTTAGTGTGCAGTACAGAAAGGAGATACTTGATGTGACCCTGCACATAGCAGGGGAGGTTGAAACTAGATGATTGTCATGGTCCTTTTCAACTCAGGCCATTCTATGATTCTATGAACTGGCAGTTTCACCTACAAGGAACAAAACTTTCTGTTTTTCAGGACCTTTTCATTTGTAGTTTAACACGTGGAGTATGTAGATATCCTCTAATTACTACTTTTAAGCATGTACAACAAGCTACTAGAAAGAAATATATTGCTAACCTAGACAATTTTTTCTTCTAAATTAGGAAGAAATATGTAAGCCTAGGGCACTGTGAGAGCTGTTCACCCAAAAGTTATGTCATATCCCTTGAACCTCTTCCATTTTACTGGCGTTGCCACTCACCTGTCACCTACTTTTTAAGGCAGCACTTAGTACTATGTGCCCTTTCCAGAGGTTGCTGGGATGCTCTTCTTAAGCATCATCACCTGTTTTTCCATCTTTAGTCCTTATTTAATGAATGTAGAGGATGCCCTGCTCCTGTATTCACATCTCTCTGTGGCCAGAGATTGGATAAATTGAAATATTTAGAGGCAGACTGAGAGAAAAGTAAATCTAAAAGTCCCAAAGTAATTGTTAATTGAGTATAGCAAAGCAACAACCATTGTCACTGTTATTCCAGGTGAGCCCAACTTTCAGCTCACAGTTTTGTTTTAGGAGGATGAGAGAAATGTTGTTTATGATGGGAATAAAATAAGCAGGATCTGATTCAGAGTCGAACTTCAGAGAGGGGTCCTATTTCATATTTTATTTTGAAAGATAGTTCATTTGGACCTACTTTCAAAGGCAGACTTTAACTAAAAGCACATTGGGTGGATTTGTACAGAAGTGGCTAGCTGTTAGAAGGTCAGCTGTCTTGTGAGTAGCAAGTCATGGGAAAATTGTGCTATTGTGGGTTACATAAGCATAACAAAGCTTTCATCTCTAATTACTATTTAATTTGTCCTCTTTGAATAGACTGTATAGTTCTGTTGGCCATCAGGGCTTTAGCGAACATGTTTTTGACTTTTTGCTAGTGGAAGATGCTCCCCAACCAGAAAAGAATATAATGAGACCTGTTTCCTCACTTTCTGTGGACAGAGGAGAGAATACAATACAAAGGGAAGAGAACACAAAGCTGGAGCACAAATTGCACCAGGTAAAGGTCAACCAGGATTCTAGGAGAGACTAAATTTAAGCCCAGGAATTCTTTGTTTGTTTATGAAGCAGTGCAGAGGGCATGTCCCAAAATGATTGCTGAATAAATGGATTATTAGTAGTTGTCCGTGAAGAATAAGGAGGTTTGGGGCTGTACATAGTATTCAGACAGACAAAGATGATAACTTTTCCTGGATGTTCCAGAAACTGGAGAAAACATTTGATTCATTCTTGGATTCAAAGCCTGGAGGCAAGATCAGCTGTAGAGAAAAATGAAAGGAAATGGAAACAGATTGCTAGCCTGGAACATTAAACTGGTATCACCGTATATCAACATATATCTCTAGCGATGTGCTGTTGGACGCATTACAGTATAGGTTTAAGAGGTTAGATGGACTTTTGGCCATAGCTATGCTCATGTTATTTTGTTATCATAGAATCATAGAATCATAATATCGTAGTATGGCCTAGGTTGAAATAATAATATCTAATATCTAACCTAAACCTCCCCTGTCTCGGTTTAAAACCATTCCCCCTAGTCCTATCTTGTTATAAACAAGAGCAAAAGTGCTGTTTTCCTTTTGAACTCTAACATGTCCTGTGCTGGATGAAACTCAAGCGACTGAACCAAAGACTTGACATGACCCCATCAAACTGAACCAGAAGAACAGAAATTGTCCCAGTAACTGGATGTGAGAAATGCAGTCTAAGGTCCATGTAAACGAAGTTGCAGTAAAGCTACCAACATTCAGTAACAGCATCATTAGTTCAGGTGTAACACTATGCAAAAAGTTTCATTGGCACAACAGCAACTTTTGGAGCAAATTGTTAGTTAGAAGTGTGCCCAAATGCAGTACATTTCTAAGCTTTTGTTTTGTTTTGTTTTGTTTTTTTAATGGGTTGTAATAAAGCTAAAATAATTATTTTACAAAGCAAGAAATTGAGGCATTGCTCCTTGCAGTAATTGTGGTCTTGGACTATGAATCAGCTAATTCTTCCTATTTTGCCAGTTGGGATAGTACAGACTGTACTGAAAGTTTTGAAGGAAAAGTCATCTAAAGAACAAAAAGTCCCATGGGTGTTGCCAGTGGTACATGGCCTGGTGGCTGTAATGATTGCACTATTATGGTGCTGTCTGATCTGTTCAAGTTTTCTACAGAAGTTCATCACTTTTTATCCTAAAGACATGTCCAGATTCTCCCTCCTGTACAGATGCTAATCTTTCAGATATCAATGTGTCAATGTCAATAGGTACTTACTTTATTATAAGCTTCTTCTTTTCCTTGGATATTTTTTTTCCTCTTGCCATAGAGTACATAGAAATGATTATATCTTTTTTTTCTTTATTAAGCAGGACAGAGCTAAAAATGAGCTCATTGTATTTATTACAGGAATGCTAAAATATTTAAAAATATATATTTTTTTCCAGTGAAGTGTTTCAGAAGAGACTTAGACTACAATATTTATCAGTCTTGGCTCTGTAGAGACGTAGACATATGCTTAACTTTACAGATAAATGCAAGGTGACCACTTTTGCTTATGTTTTTGCAAGGCTGGAAACTTAATGTGCTATGTAAGAATAACTGAAATAACTACATTTCAAGGAGCAAAACAAGGATATGTATTTTCCCAACAGGTCTATTTTTCTTAATGCCTACAGTCTTTTGCTTTGAAGACTTACAAATGGCTCCTTGAAAATGCTTTCTCAGACTAAAATATTAATGACTAGGACATGTTCTGTATATACTTTCATCATGCAAAAACAGCATGAAAACACTATTTTGTGCACAAATATCTGGGGAAACATCTGCTGTGTTTCACTGTAGCTAACTACTCTATCATTCCCCTTCTATTCTGAGTTTTTCCATCCTGGTTTCCTATATTTGAGCAAACAGATAATTTATGGTTGATTATTAAAGCACAGCATTTTGCGTTATTTTCCAAACAGTAATTTTTTTCAGTTACCACTGATCTTTTCTCATTTTAAGACTGCAGTGTGTATCTTCACCTGCAACACAGTTAGTGTTCATTATTAACTTGTAGGTTCCATTTTTCTGTTTCTCTTCTCGTGTTTGGCTTTCAGCTTTGGATATCCTCCTCCAGTGATTATTGTATCAGAATGAGTTTCTATTTCTCAGTTACACAGCTAACATAGAAGCTGGGAAAGAGAGAGCATGTGCACTGTCAGCTCTTCTAATAGCTGTACGTGTTTCTGCCTTTGCTTCTCATACTTACAGGATATAGCTCAGGGAAAAAATAGAAATTTGTTTGAAGTTTGCATTTAGAAAATAGACTTGATGATTCCTGTCCTTCTATCTATCACTAGAAAATACATATTTGTTCTTCTTAGCTATGAGTCTTGAAAATTCAGGCTGAAGATGTGAATGAATACTGCTTGTTCTACTAAGGTGAAAAGTAATTTACATCAATGAATTCTGTAACTCCAAAGTAAAGAAGATCTCTTTCTGAACATGTTTTTGAGATCAATAGGTTTGAGCAGAAAACAAAATTTACAATATCTCCTGGCTTAAATTAGTTTCCATATCGCAGGCTACTTTGTTACTTACAACGTTTTGAAACATAGTGCTTTTTGTATTAGGGATTTTATTAGAAATTTCTGAGTACTAAAAACCATGCCCCAGCTCTGGGACACCCAATAATTTATTAAAAAAAAATCTCTGTTTTCAAACAGAGAGGGCCTGAAGTTGGAAAGAAAATTTAAAGACACAGTTCCACAAATTTTAGCACAACTCAGAGTGATAATACGTATTAAACCAACCAAGATCATGAAGATCTAAATTTGTTTGGACCAGAAAGAATAAATAACCTTGTTGTCTTATATCTGATTCAAGGTATCTTAATTAAGGCTAGGCTTGTAGATGACGTGCTTGTGTACACGCACGAATGAGGCAAAAGATTTATGTGCCTGACTACTACAGGCAGGAGAAGATGGCATTTCTTTTTGTGGGTTCCGCCTCCTCATAGAGGAATTGTTTAAACCTGTCATCCCAGTGACCATGCTGGTTGCCGCGGTATTAGCATCCAATCAACCTGGCTTTATTTAGTGATATGAGAGGACAGATGAGATTAAACTTTCCCTTTTTTTCTTTCAGGGTTTTCTATTTTGGTTTAATACACCCAAGAAATATAACTACCAGAGGGGTGTTTTGCCCAAACAAGAACTTCATCTCCTTAGTGGTTCCGATTCAAGTCGGGATAGATAATACTTATTTATTGGAATAATAAGCATTATTAAAGAATGGCCTGAAGATGGCCAAAACTTGGGGGATTTCAGGTGAGATTTGCAATTAACAAATTCAGGCCGTGAGAGCTCAAAAAGAACCATCAGATCATTTAGAGCAGAGATTGGCCAAATTCCCATCGCTGACGTTTTCATGTGCCCAAAAGGTGTATGTGTGTTTCAGAGAGCTGAGGGAAAGAAGATCATCCATTAACCCCATTAATGGGGCTGGATTTACAAGGTACTCAGAGCTTGTAAATTACCCAAAGTACTTAACCAAAGTCACACGTCAACTGCAACATATGCAGTTCTGGTATAGGAGATGTATTTCAAACAAGCTTGTAAGCCTACATGTCTCTGTTGACTGGAGGGGAGTTGGACTAGATGACCTTCAACAGTCCCTTCCAATTCAAATGATTCTATGATTCTTACGCAACTGCAAACCTACCATTAATACATTTCTATATAAAGAAGATCCACTATTTTCTTTTCCTCTGCATTGTTCTTGAATAAGGCCTGTCTTCCCGAAAATCACTCATTCTTTATCCAAAGCTGATACATAAACCATTTACCTGGGTATGTCATTCAAGTCACTTTTACAATAGATACTTTATTCCTCTTTTAAATCTGTCTCTAGTTTGCTCTGTTCAGATTTGCTCCAGCTAGTTGAAAATCATTTCATTCCTTTGGGTTTTATCTCTGTGCGGTTACTTACATACTTTAACCAAAGAATCTCTCCATTATCTTCTCTATAAAAGTAAAGGTTTAACCTTATTCCCTCTCTCACTGTGAGACATTTAAAATCTGAATCATCTGCCTTTCTTTTTTTTCCAAGACTGTCTTGATGGAGGAAAGCAACATATCACAGGACTGTCAAAGACAGAAGCAGTAAGAATGTCAATTCAGTGTTCAGAGCCAAATTAAGGAAGCTCTAAGGACAATATACACACTAGACTTCTGTAAATAGAATACAAACATCCTCCTAGTGGAAATAAGGTTGAATGCTGGGAAAAGAGTGTTGATTCTGATGATAGCCATGAGATTCCAGATGAAAAAGAAAACTAATAAGAATAATAAAACATTCATGCTGTGCCCCAAGCCGCAAGATAGGTTTACATTCTTTCATTTTTCTTTTTTTCTTTTTTTTTCCACGAATCGTCCCAATGAAGAATACGAAGCAGCAAATAATAACAATCCACAAGTTATGGTACCCAACGGTTAATGAAATCAAAACCTGAACTTAAAAAATAATAAATAAATAAATAAATAAATAAATAAGAGACCTTAAGGTTACAAGTTGGCTTCAAACTGAAGTTTTAACTGAAGTTCAAAGTGAAAAATGTGGATTTATCTCAAGAGACAACAGACAAAGATCTGCCACCTGCCCTGAAGATTCAAAGCAAATTAAAATGAGAGCCTCTCTGGGGATTACTTGATGTCCTTAGAAGGAGCCTTATGATTATAACAAAATGCTTTGGGGCATTTTGAGCTAAATCCCAGTTTAGAAATAAATGATCCAAACTTTGTTTTCTGTTATCCCACAATAAACCCCTTGTAATTCTCCTGATAAATCTTGTCTCCTGTGTCTTCACCCTAACTAAAATGTTAACAAACCGTGGTGCTGTGAGATTACAGCAAAAGTTATAGAAAAATGTACTCCCAACACAGCAAATCTAGGAATTAGGTTAAAAACACTTTTAACTATTGGCCTGACAGCCTTCTGGACAGAGAGAGAAGAATACAAAAACTAAGGTAAAATTTGCAGTGGAATCAAACGGTTTCACGAACAGTGAATAAAAAAGAAAGAAAATTAAAGAAAAAATGCTGGCTTTTGAGAAACACAGACCTTGAAATGGCTATATTACTGTCCTGAGAAGTGCCAGTTTGACAGCTCAGAGCAATTTAATCATTCACGCTCATTTGTTTTCCATGGTTCGTTTAACCAGCTATGTGCAAACTTGGAGCTAATGCTCTTGAAATACTGACAGCAAGAAGAGAGAAGGAAGAATGAGTGTGTAAATAAAGTCTGCCTCAAATATATATATATCTATTTACAAGAAATTTTGAATAATCTCAGCTTTTACTTAAAATTCTACAAGGATGCAGGGAGAGATGTAGAAGAAGGATGTTTCTTTTCATTCAGGTCACAAATAGCTAAGTGCCATCCTCACAGCCAACTGATGGTGTCACCATCCATCCACTGAGCCTTGGTACCTTTTTGGAACATCCCTTTTCTCGGACAAGGACATTTAGACATCCATCACTTTGTATAACACTCATGCTAGAATGACCTGAAGCTTTCCTCCCTCTTGTAAAACTGTGTCTGAGCTGTAAAAACATGTCTGCATGTGGCCAGTTGGCACAGCTCAGCTGGCAGACAGTAACTTGGTCCTTGGGAGGCAATACCCCAGGGACCACAGCACCAACCTGAGCTCCTTGAGATGCTGCAAGCATCCCTGAGTGATCCACTAGGCATTCACGTGTTATTTGAACAATAGGGAAAACAATACATTCTTTCTCTTACTTGCTTTAAAATAAATAAATAAATAAATAAAATTGATTTCTAATCTGTAGAAAACCTGTGTCCATAACACCAGTGCCATGGATTCACACCTGATTATCAGGTGCAATGGCTAATAGAAACAAAGAACAGCTATCTAGCATCAAACCTTTTATACTAATGAAACCTCACAGGAAAACAGAACTGCTGGAAGGAGAAATGGAAGAACACAAAGTCAGCATGAAG